>JANIJG010010059.1:22915-47566 GCA_024611175.1 Megaceryle torquata | reverse complement strand
AACTGAAGTACAAATTTCCAAGACACAAACTGAAGTACAAATTTCCAAGACACAAACTGAAGTACAAATTTCCAAGACACAAACTGAAGTACAAATTTCCAAGATAGATAAAATCTGTCACCATTGCTACCTATATCTTAATTAAAATTTGCTTTAGAGGTACAAAAATTGTTGTGGATTGCTTTATTCATAAGTTAACTATTTGCTTCCATTGCTAACTCTAGTGGAACTAGGTGATTTCAGATTTATGTGAGCTAATCACATGCTTGAACCCATTAATGAAATAATTACGAGTAAAGAAATGCCAAGTCTAAATTGGTGATTAAGAAAATTGTTCCATATGCTAAGGGTTAAGCAATGGCAGTTGTGTCTGCTATGTACTGGGTATTTCAAACAAAATGTAAGCGTGAAAAGGAAACTAAGACACAGACAACACGAAAATGTGAAAACTGAAGTGGAACACTATAGACAAAAGAAGCCTTCAAAGTGACCAGATACCAGCTGCTCTGTAAACAGAGGAATAGCTCAGAAACTGAGGAAGCAGTGTTTTCTTTCACTGAACCTTCCTGCATTATGGAAAAACATCAATTTTGAAGCAAAGGGATGTTCAGCCTTATTGTAAGAATTAGTGTCGGTTCCAAAGAACACTCTTAGAAAATCAAAATGAAAGGATACATCAGTGCAGTAGCAACTTTAGTTCTTCAGTCTTCAAACATTGACAGTTTTTGTATTGAAAGAGGAATTTTTGAGCATGACAATATGCATAGTGCAAGTAATGTTGACTTCTATGAAGGAAGGAGCTGGTATTTGCAAAACAATTTTGTGTAAATACAGAGATAGTCAGGAGATGACACTAAGATTTTTGAGACTCAGATGGGTAATAATTCATTGCTGGCGTATACAATCACTTTAAGTATGTTTATGGTCTTCATTAGGCTTAGGACTATGCAGCTGCCAGTGGTGGGAATCAACTTGTTAACTAATTCAGAGATGCACTGAGTATTTCCTATAGAAGTAACTGCATGGCTGCTGAACAGCTACCTCTGGCTTTGAAGATGGGATGGAAAAGTATGAACAAAGTAAATTTCATGTGGTGCAATATGGAAGAGCCATGGATGTTGCCTTGATAAAAAGACTTCCTCCTTGCCGTGTTATGGAGACATCTGATAAAAATATTATTGAATGCATGCTTGAAACGGCATGTAAACACACTAATCACAAGTAGGTGTGACAGACAGATGTAACCAGTACCTGAGAAGATTGTCACTAATGTGTTTGTGGCTGGAAAAGAGACATTTTTTAAGTACCATGATGTTCAGTGTTTCTTTTGTTGCCTTTTATTTCCTCAGTATGGCATGTTCCATTAAAAGGCATACCTAGTACAGTAGGGAAACTGGCTATTTGTAATGCCCAGCTATTGCAAGGGCTGAGCTGAACGTGGTGGAGCTGGCTAGAGGGGAGGAGGTTGTATTTCCTGATATACACAAAATATGAGCATCTGGAGAAAGCTGGAACTAGCAGAAAGAAAGAATTTAGGGGGGACAAAGCTAGCTGAGTCTCCTAAATATAACTAGGAATCTCTGAGAGAAGAGGAGGATGTGGAGATGAGAGAGAGAGAGAGGCATTTCCAGTTGACTGAGTTTGATGCAATCCTGGATGCAAGCCCAGCAATATGCCCTTGTGGCCAAGAAGACCAATGGCATCCCGAGCGGTATCAAGAAGTGTGGCAAACAGGTCAAGGGATGTTCTTCTTTCCCTCTACTCTGCCCTGGTGAGGCCACATCTGGAGTACTGTGTCTAGTTCTGGGCTCCCTGGTTCAAGAAGGACAGGGAACTGATGATGAGGGTACAGCAAAGGGCTATGAAGCTGATTAGGGGACTAGAGTGCCTATCTTATGAGGAAAGGCTGAGGGAGTTGGGTCTTTTTACTCTGGAGAAGACTGGGGGGGATCTTATAAATGCTTATAAATACTTAAAGGGTGGGTGTCAGGAGGATGGGGCCAGTATTCTTTCAGTGGTGCCCAGTGACAGGACAAGGGGTAATGGACATAAACTTGAACAGAGGAAGCTCCATCTAAACATGAGGAGAAATTTCTTTGCTGTGAGGGTAACAGAGCACTGAAAGAGGCTGCCCAGAGTGGTGGCAGAGTCTCCATCTCTGGCAACATTCAAAACCCACCTGGATGCATTCCTGTACAACCTGCTCTAGGTGAACCTGCCTTGGCAGGGGGGTTGGACTAGGTGATCACCAGACATCCCTTCCAACCCCTACCATTCTGTATAAAAAGGTAGATGTGTTGAAAGCAAAGGCTGGCTGGAGAAGAGCCCATCCTGTGAGGATGCAAGGGAAGGTTTGCTTACAGATTTTTTTTATTTTTCTCAGGCGGAGAATTTGGAGATTGGAGTCTTAATTCCAGGATCAGTAACTAAATAGGATAAAATCAAGAGCTCAGAAAAATGAGGGAGGAGAAAATGGAAAACAAGAGAAATGGAAAGTTGCAGTAGTCTTGACTGTGTTTTTCCCGTTTCAACTACAAGAAGTTATGTAGTGAAGTTGCAAAGATACTTGCTTAAAGTCCTGAGTATTTTAAACCTAAATTGGAGCCTTGTATCTTGAAATTCTTTAGGTTGTTGGCTTTTGTTTGTTTGTTTGTGTTTGGTTTTTTTTTTTTTTTTTGTTCTGCTCTCAGATTGCATCTTCAAAGTACAAAATTGCTCATGCGTGTGTACTTTGGAAAGGGGACTTGATAGTGCCTCCATAAGATCTTAACTACCTTAGAGGTAGTTGCTAATATCAATTACAGTTTGGGTGTTTTTTCCACCTCTTTCAGTAAATATTTTCTGATTCCTCCAACTATATATTTCTCTAAAATCTTAGAATTCCAGTTTTGAAAAGTGCTACTAAAAGTAGTTTCTAAGCAAATTAGAAGTATTTCTATATACGTATTATCACACATCATGAATAGTGGTAGATGACTGCTTGTGCTTGTCACTTTGGATCACTGATTTGCTCAGTCTATTTTATTAAACTTATATTGCAGAAATGCTGGTGTGTTCTCTAAAACACTTAACATTGAGAGACAAGAAGTGTTGATCTTTCAAAGCTGATCAGTTCTGTTTCCTACTTGAGAGAGAATGCACAGTGTTATTTTGTGGTGTATTAGACAGGGCAAGAATCTGTTTTATAAACTTCCTGTATTTACTACCAGCAGAATGCACTGCATTTGTGTAATTTATGAACTCAGAGGGATGGTAGACCTACCTTGCACTGAAAGCACGTCTTACTGGGATCCAATTTGCAACCTTCACGTGAATCAACTGCAGGTGCAAATCAGCGAATCAAAAAAGAAAAGAGAGACAAAACTAAATTGTGAAATCAGTGCAAAAGGCATAAAGAGAAAGTTAACACAGGATCTGAGTATCTAATATAGAATAATATGAGGAAAACTTTACAAGCTAATATCCACAACTCAAATAGCAGCATTGGCCAAGTGATTTTCAGCAAAAGCTGTAGCAAAATAAGTCTCAGAAATGAGTTTATTCTTTCAGAAGTTCTGACCTTACACATGCAAACTGGGCAAAATGCCCTCTGACTTATAGAAAGTCTGAACTTTTTAGCAGTTCTTATGTGAATTTGGCCTCCCTAAGTTAGTTAGGTATGGTGCAGTAGCATCCCTGCCTAAATCAACATGTTCTTGCCTCTGGGGTTTTGTTAGATGTTTTTAGAGATGTCACAGGTTTGAAAAGATGATACTGAATTTTAAAGTGAATTTTGAAGTTGTGTATCTTATTATGAGCCTGCAAGCTTAAGAAATGTGTCTAAATTTTCAGCATTAATATAAGAGTTGCTGTATCTTTGTTAATACTATCCAAAAGCCGTAGAAAATGATAAAGGCTGGCTTCCCTATATGCTATTTATGGAATCAAGAAAACCATGAGCAGGGCATACATCAGGTCTTCGGAAAGTTTCCATTATAGCTAATGGGGACTTTTCTCACTTCGGCAAAGATTTGTAAGAATGTGTTAAATGCCTCTGTGATACATGAGACACTCCATTTTCTGGAAATGTGAGTTTTGGTTCTGCAGTAGTGATGGGTTGGGATGATATTGGATTTTTAATGTATTAATGACACAAGAAATTAAAACAAGACCTTAAATCTTCAGGTGACAAACTGAGATCTCTGCAGTGAGACAATAGTTCTTGCTTTGCACAGTTTGAAATGCTCATTTTGGGAATTCTCAGTAAAACCCTTTTCTCAATCCAAAATTAAAATTCTTCTCTTCAAGCACAGTTCTTGCATTGAAGTTTAAAATTTCATGACTATATAGAGTTTTACTGGCCTACAGCTGAGCGTGTTATTTGCTATACTCAGTATGTGCTACCTGCAGCAGAGAAGGTGTGCTGTGACCCTATCATCAACGTGACCCAGCCTCAGTGGTGCAGGCAGTGGTCTGTACAAGCCCCTCTCATAGTCATAGGGTGGGGTGTTTGGAAGGGGCAGCTGCCAGTCACCCTTTCCCCGTGCCATTGTGCCAAGTGGTCCCAGGAAACAGCTGCAGGTGGGCTGACCAGTGCAAAAGATGCAGAGCAGAACTTCAGAGATTTACTTGTCTGACATCAGCCACTGAATTGCCACATAAGCTTTTAAAAAGTACGGGCAACAGTTGCTATTAAAAACAATAGTGGTCACTTAAGAAGATACAGGATAAGTAAGGTTTTGAGGCTTTTTATTTCTTTGATTTAATCATGATCTCTCTGTCAGTTTGCAGACTTATGAAAACCAGAACCAGGTCTAATTTTGTGGACACCTTTATCTCCAAGCTTCTTGTTAAATCAACCAAGTGTCAAGGTGTCCACAGAACTAGACCTGCTTCTTCACAGTCTGGTTGCAACTTTGTTTTATCTTTATGCAAAGGCAGAATAGAGTCTGCCGTAGACCCAGGGCAACAACATGACTTGGCTGTGATCCTGCTTCAACCAGGCCAGATCCCAGGAAGGTTGGGCTGGTGGCTGGTTCTGGGAGAGGGCAAAGCAGCTCCTTTTGTCTAGAAACAGAACTTCTGTGACAACTCCTTCAAGTGCCTCTTTTCCCTTGCTGGGCAAACCCCCGATCCTTGTCAGAGTAGTACCGTGCCTTACCCATGCTGAGCTGATTCTGGTCAAGGTGAAGCTGGCTTGGATTTGGGAGGAGAGTCAAACGCAAAAGTTAGTGAAAGGGGTAAGTGTCTTCAATTTTAACACACATAAAAAGGTTGCATGACCATCTGCAAATGTAGCTGGTACATTAATGCTTTCTGGTCCCATCCTAATGTGCCTTCTGGATATCCCAATGCTCACTGAAGATTTGCTGTTGCTGGGTGAGGCAAATGGACTATTGAATTTATTTATTTTAATAGCCATAATCACTATGGTTTTGCTGTTTTAGTAGCTAAATAGAAGGGAGATCTCAACAGACAGAAAGTATGCCATAGCCTAAAGAGCCACACATCAGTCAGTAAGTCTGGCTGCCAAAAGGATTTGTTTAAGCAAGAGTGACGTTTTAGTAGGTGATGGCTTTGCTTCAGTTTTACATGAAATTGTCCATGTAAAAATGTCTGCTAAATCTTAACCCTTCTATAGTCTATGAAGGTGGCTGTAGTCAAGTTAATGTAGATGTTATTCTAAAATGTTAGTAGTTTGGGTTTTTTTGGCTTTAAGGGCTTTAAGTGCTCCAAGTGACACTGGTCAAAAAAGCCTATTTGTGACTGTTTAAATCACAGATTTGTCTCGTACTCATATTGACTATGGCACTTCTGTGTTCATTGTGATAAAATTCAAAAGGAAGTAACAGTCTGCTAGGAAGACATTCAGAAATGAATCAGAGTGACTCAAAGCATGTAGGTGTTAGCGTGCAGCTAGTTTCAGGTCATGTAAATATCTATATTGATAAGACAAATAGAAAAAAATGGAAAGAAAAGTTCACAAAGAATTTAAAAACAAACATGATTTCTATTGAATAATATTGCAACAGAGAGGAAGGGAAATACAGTGGAGTATTTTGCAAAGCAAACTACATTACAACAGAATTCTTGTTTTCAGCCATATGCATGTTGTGGGGTTTTTTGCAATTCCCCATATGATATTGCAAAGCTATCAGTGTATTCTGTGGAGTGACAGTGCTTAAGACTATGCTATGTCAATATACAATTACATTTTACTTTTTCACTTAAAAATATTTCCAGTATTTTCTCTAACTTGGTTTGTTTGTTTGGATTTTTTTTTTCACTCTTTCTCACAAGGCACCAAATTTTGGTTTTGATCTGTGTGTAATTTCTGTTAAAATGTGATGTTTTCCTTGTGTCTTCCTAACACTGAATTCAGCATGACTTGTGCATGGGATGTCTCAGTATGCTCATACGGTTATTGCATTTTAACTGAGCCAGTTTTATGAAAAGATCTGTATGTGTCCTACTCAATTCTTAAGGAAATATATACCAGCAATTAAACAAAAGCAATACTTGTCAGATTTTGCTGTATAAAGTTAATGTAATCATACAATCATATACTGGTTTGGGTTGCAAGGCACCTTTAAAGATCATCTAGTCCAACACCCTTGCTGTGGGCAGGTACATCTTTCACTAGATCAGGTTCCCCAAAGGCCCCTCCAACCTGACCTTGAACACTCCCAGTAAGGGGGCAATAGATAAGTGGGTGATCCCACTTTTCTATGTTTGTAAGAAAGTGACAATATGATACTTTTATTGGAAAATTATATCCTTCAGAACTCTAAGTAAAAAAAAGGCAAAAAAAAAGTGATACAAATTTTAAAATTTCAGTTGTTTTAACTTCAAGAAGTACTAGGTCAGACAGAATTGTATTTAAAGCTCACTGCATTTCATTTGCTGACACTTTGAGATAAAATGCTTAAAGTTTCTTTTATGGACCAATAATATATTAAATATTTCTTTTCTTAAAATGTAACTGTGTATGTTAATGATTGGGAAATACATTACAAAAACCTGTCTCTTGAATATGTGCTTTTGCCTACATTTTAGCATATGAGTTTGACCCAGCTAACAATAGTCCTGGACCCAGGCCCACTCCTGTTGGCAAAAGTATTCCTGTTGTCCTGGGACAAGGGGAAATGGGAGCCATCATGAGTTGATGTGACACTTCAAACAGTCTGAATTCTCTTTTGAGCAGAGCGAGCATTTAATTTCTATTTGTTTTCAGGCCAGAGATGATGTGGATATTGGTCCTGTGATAATCCATTTGCTACTAACTGGACTTTGGTTCAAAAATATTGCATGCTTAATACTAATCATAAAGCAGACTGGTTCTCTAATACACGGTGCTGTAACAGAAAGATAATGGGCTGCAAGAGAGATTAAGAAAATTTTGAGTCACAAAAGCAATGCGTCTGTTTAAAACTGAAATGTTTATGTCAGTTTACCACTGAAAACTGGTAATGCATTAATCTTGTTCTGTGGTGTGTGAGCACAGCCATTGCTGGCATGCATTAAGATATCTATGATCACCTTGTGCATATTTTTGTGCATATTTGGACTAAGTTAGCAGTAGCAGTCCCCTAAGTCTTTCTTAAGGTGAAATATGCAGAATATGGGTTAATGAAGAGTTACACAGTGACTCTCAGTAGCAAGTGTCTGGTTTTACCGGCTTTGTGGAAACCAGGACTACAAATTTGGGAAGCCTATGGCTGTTTCTTCTGCCATAGAGCCATCTGTCTTAATTTGGACTCTTAAGCCTGGTTTGCCTCTCCTCCTGCTGGTGGATCTGACTGACTTCCACACTTGTAAGGATGACAAAATCCCCACTCAGTGGTGGTTGTGAATCTTAGCTTGACTATTCCCATGCTGCTTTTGCACTTTTTTCATTTCAGGTTAGTGCAGTTAAAACCCAAAATGAAAAGCACTGCTACAGTCTGTTTAACTGCTGTAAAGGTCTTCTAGTCCAGAAGTGGCATGTCATTTAGAAATTCATTTGATGGTTATTTGCTTTAATGGTTTTGAAAATGACAATGTTGTTTGTTTGTTTGTTTTTCTCATTCTTTTTGCACCCCTGTTTTATATGTGTGTGGTTTTTTTGTTGGCTTTTTTTTTGTTGTTGTTATTGTTGGGTTTTTTTTCCTCTACCTAGACCTGGTTAACCATTTCTGTGAACAGGTCCTCAATTTTTTACTTTGTCCCTACTTTCCTGTCGTAGCCCCATCTTCCCCTGGTGTCGACTCCGTACCCTTACAGCGCACAGGCAGTCAACACGGCACACAGAACGCAACAGCGACCTTCCAGAGGGCCAGCTATGCAGCCGGCCCAGCCTCCAATTACGCAGACCCCTACCGACAGCTGCAGTATTGTCCTTCTGTTGAATCACCATACAGCAAATCTGGGCCAGCCATCCCACCTGAAGGGACCTTGGCTAGGTCACCTTCCATTGATAGCATTCAGAAAGATCCCAGGTGGGTGAAACCTTCTTCATTATCTACTATTTGTTGCTCATACAGAGGTTTGTAATTGTGTTTTGCTTTGTATGTTTCTGCTGTTGAATATAAAAAAACAATGAACCAAACCCCCATGATTGTACATGGAACGCTTGTTCGCCTAATAGCTTTGTTCTAATGCTTTACCTTGGAAGGCTCTCATGAGCTCTTCTGTGAAATGGGATGATAGATGTGGTCTTGAATGTGTGTGTTTAGCCTACTTTAAGTAGCACCACTCCTCAAAAGCTTTATGAAAGCTAATTTCCTCTGAAAATGGGAAGAATGGTATGACTGTTTTGACTCCGCAACCATTGTGGATTGAATTTTCAAGTTGCTCCTTGGGTGTAAGTCATTACAGTTCTTGGTTTGTCTGCAGTTAATATTCATAAAAGCTGTAGGAAAGGATATACTGATATTGGGCAAAGAGACAGAGCAATGTGGAAGCAACACATAATCAGGCTTCTGCTTCACCCTGTCTGTTGTACACGCTTTCAGTGCCACTAAATGGTAACGTAAAGTACGTGTTACAGCTTTGCAGAAATAGTTGTTAGTGTACATGTTTCTAAATACATAGCACAACTTTTCAAAGTGGCTGTGAGGCATCCTCATACACCTAGGGAAGATGCAAGGAGAAAACTTTATAGCCATAGATAACACAAGCAGGCAGATGGTTAGAGAGCGTTTTCTGGCAAATTATTTGACCTCTATGATAACAGCAGTGGAAATGCAACTATAGTACATAATGCACTTAGCGATTTCATTCGGTTTTCTGATGGAGAAGAAAGGCAAGTCTCTTTGGTAAATTGTTAAAACTTGTTGAAAGTGTTAATTTATACAGGGATTTTTTTTTCCTATGGCAGATGGTGTGATTTATTTTTGATGTGTGTAATTTAATGATAGGAGAGCCCAAAAATTAATTCCCAATAAAAATGCTGGAAGTGCTTAAGCATCAATTTGAAAAGACTTCTTTCCCTGCATTAAAAATCAAATATTCAAAACCTGGTATCTCTACTTCTTTAGCATTATAGCAGTTCTCTCTCTTCCTCCAGCCGGAAACACAACAGCAGCTAAATTTTATGGCACATATGAAATACTGCTGCTTGCAGCTACTTCTCCCATTGCAGAGTTGTATTGGTTGAGAAAACGTCTGTCTTCAATTTTTTTTCCTTAGCTTTTCTTCCGGAAATTTAAAAACCCAGAAATTGAATTCCTTCTCTTCTTTCCCTTGCCCTAGAGCAAATGTTGGGAACCAGAGGTCTTTTTCAGAAAAAAACTTGGTATTTTGACGTATTTGTATTCTGGAATATAAAAGCCCACAGAGGAAAAAGAGCTTTGCTTTGTTATTTGTCTTGTGCTCAGACTTAAAGAAAATTACATCAGGAGTGTACTAAACTAGAGGAGAAATGACTGTAATCTGTATGAAATCTTCTTCAGAGAAGCATTTTGATATTGAAGGCACAATTCCCTATAGACAGGAAAGACATATTTACAGTACCTCTTCAGGTCCTAGACATAATATCTTTTCTTAAAAAGGTTATCTCTGTTTAATAGCTCCACTATCACTTTGGAACTGTTAGTTAGTGTATAGGATATGTGCTTGTAAAAGATTTCCTCTTGCACATTTTTCATTTACTTCCTTCTTGGTTGTTTCTCATCTTGCGATACCATTTGTGAATTCGTGAGTATTGATTTCTGTAGGTGAAGTAAGAGCAAGCAGGCATCCAGCTATAAATGGAACTTCATAAACTCCTTAGAGGGAATCATTAAATATTACTAATTGCCGTTAGATGGATTGGTATTTTGCACAAAATAACTTATGTAAAAGAGATTTGCCTTACTCTTGATCTCATGCATTTCATCCATGGTCAGTGCGTAGTTTCTCTTACTCAATATTGCTGCCCTTATGTATTTGTTGGAATAATTCTTATAAAGAAACATCAGAAACATAGTTGGTTATGTTCTGCCTTAATCCCCCAAACTATAGACTATCTAGGCAGACTGGCTTGTGAAACTACCTGTGGCCTGCAGCAACTGCAATCATTCAACTCTTGGAGAGCCACTGAAAAATTGGAAGGAGTTTGGAGAAGAGCAACAAAAGCAGTCAGAGACTTTTAATATGTTGACTTCTATGGATAGATTACAAAAAATGTGGATAAATTGCAAGAGTGGAAAGGAGGGAACAGAAGGCTTTCTGGGTGCTTGAAACAATATTATGGAGGGACAGAAATTATGGTAGCACCCAGGGGGTGTAATTAGAACTACTGGCTTTAATCAGGAAAAGGACAGCACGGCCCAAATACAAGAAAGACTTTCAATGTCTGTGTTAAGTTGCATTGTATTTCTCAAAGGGTTATAATTTATACCTTACACGGCAAGAAAAAACAAACATTGATCAGCAGAATGACTTTGTCAACTTAAAAGTTTTGAGTTTCCTTACAGACCTATTGCTGCCTGGGTTGGCTGGTTGGTTGGTGTTTTTTGTGACTACCCAAATCATATTGGGGAATGGCAGTCATCTTTTCCAGACACTGAGCCCACCTGTTCAACCAGAGGTCCAAACAAATGCTCACTGAGTGGCCAAAGGAAAATCTGCAAGACTAAAGCATGCTAATTGCAGGCTTTTGGTTAGTGTTTGCTATATATTGGTCAGCTCAAGATGACAAATAGATACCCTGAAAAGAACGTGTTCATCCTAACAAGCAATTAGAGTTCTTAAAACTGAGCATTATTTTCTGGGATCTTCAGCTCAGGCAAAATTCCATCTGAAGTTCCAGAAAAATGGTTGGCAGACACTGATGTAGTTTTTCTATTGTTTTCACAGTGTAGTTTGGATTGCTAATACTCCAGTTTTACATGTCTTCTGAGCTGGCATTTGGCAAATGAAATTTTAGCTCAACATCTGTTCTGCATCATCCAACTATCAATAAATGGAGTTTAATCTTCATTAACCTAAAGTTCAGGACAAAACCTTTTTTAAAAAAAAAAAAGTATAAAGATATTTATTATCAAGTTTGTGGTAGAGAAAAATCTTTAATTTATGCAGGTAGACTGGTAGCTGATATGAGCTCCTATAACAGGTAGTAAAAACTATATACATCCATAGTGGTGGAGACTTTGAGGCTTTGTTATTTAAAATCTTCTAACTTGTCAGAAATAAAACTCAAGTTCTGCATATGGAAAAGATGAATATAAAAGAGAAATTACAGATTGCTTCTTCAAAGCATTCTTTTATACTTACTTCATGTCAAAAAAAGGAAGAGAAATATGCAGTAGGCTTGTGATATAACCTGTTTTATGCCATAATCTCTTACAAAGTGGCATAGCGAGGCAGGGGAAGAATACAGTATTTATTTTCTAATTACTTTTTTGCTTTTGGTTTCTAATGAACTCTGAATGAGAAATGTCATGAGTATTTTAGAGTATTAGAAATATATGTTAGTGATATTTTCCAGCCTACTTTCATTTAAGAAAGAATAATCTGTCTCCTGGCACCAACAAATTTTCAAAGGTATATCTGTTCCTAGACTTTAGGAGACTGAGGGATCCCTAGAAATAGAAATGCTGGTATCCAGTTTCTAGTCTGTGTGCCTTCTAATTTTTACTCCAAAACCTGACAAACATGGGTAAACTACTTAATTTTTTGAGGTTTTAACCTACTAAGAAACCATGTACGTGTACCACAGCTGAGAAATCACACTTGCTGTATAACAAAATAATTTTCACATCCTTCAGTTAAATACATAACAGTGAAGTTCTGCAGTAACAGTGTTTTTTTTTTTATTACACACTGTGTCTGGTTTGATGGGTGGAGTCAATGGATTTCCTTCATTGTTTTGTGACTTCTCTTGCCTGTTTTTATTTACACACTGGTATACACACATTGTCTTATGCAAAGAAGCTGTCAAGAAGCAGTGAGAACTTGTGTGGAATACACTTCCTTAAGGCAAAAAAAATGAATTTCAGTGTTTAAATGTCCATTTTCATATTGTATTTCATACTGCATTGATTTCCAATTAAAAATTTTCCTTTGTGGAATTCCCTTTCCCAAGATAAGTGTTTCAGAAAAAAAAATATTTAAAACTGTTTATTCAGAAGAAATGGGGTAATTTGGTAAATGAAGCTGTAAAGGGTTCACTCTTCATTACAAAGCAGAGTGCAATAATGATTAGACTCTTGCTTAAAAAAAACAACAAAAAAACCCCACCAAAACAAACAAACAAACAAACAAAAAACAAACACAAAAAAAAACCCCACAAACAAAAAACCAACCTACTGAAAAACAAAACAAAAACAAACAAAAAAATTAAATGGAGGGGAGAAAAAAAAAGTCTGTAAGACCAACAGCAACAACCCCCCCCTCCCTTCCAAAATACTAGCAGAAGAATCATGTTGCAACTTTACATGAAAAAAAAATTTACCTAATAGTGGTTCTCACATTTAGAGCTGTCTTGGTGTAGGTCAACATAGGAACAGAGCTTTCCAGGTATTGCATGATTTAACTGCAATACTTTGAGACATTTCTGCTCTGTTCTACATTTCCAGAGTTGACTTTCCATTTCATTACCTCTGCTGCCCTTAATTTCAGAAGATGACAGTGCCGTCTGTCTTCTAAATTTTTAAATTGGCTTTCTTTCATTTATGAAAGTACATTAGATAAGAACTATAAGTTTCAAAGTTCCTCTTTCTCTTTTCTCCTCTTCCCCCTGTTAAAAAAAAAAAAAAAAAAAAGGCTATATTTGCAAAATACAAGCTAGAAAGCTTTCTTTTTCTGTAGGAAAAGTGATAGAAGTAAAATAAACTCCAGTTAAAATTTCTGTGCTCCAGTAAAACTGCCAATGAGATTAGCACACAGAGTTTGGAACATGGCCTGATAGAAGACAATTGTTTCTGGAGGAGTCTATACCATGTATTTAATCTCGCTTTGTTCCAAGGATTATCTCAGTGTTAATAGAGCTAGTCTACTGTAAATCTGAATAGCAGCTAAGAACTCAAGCAATGTAATGAGGTAAGAAAAAAAAGTGTAAAACTGCATGTGTGGGAGGTTGGACATCTTGGTGGGAATGTGTCTGGTAGCTTCTTTTAGAAGGCTCGTCACCTTTGGAAAGAGACTTCTGGTGCAGTAGGTCTTGTTGTGTCTACAGTACAGCTGGTGGCAACAGTGTGCAGTACTGCTGTGGTCACTTCTAAGATGTGGGCTTGGGTTTTTAGAATCCAGGTGGCTGTTGGTGGGTCTCTGGCATAACTCTCTAACTTAAGAGATAGAAGACTGAAGTTCATGTTCCTGGTCTAAATGAGACAGACCAGGGCTTGCAAATATACCTCCCTGCTTTTATACGACACAATGTGTGATAGACAGCTCTTCACTCAAGAGATTTCAAAGGTCCCTCTTGCCCTTGTCTGAAATTAAGGTTAAAATAAAAGGGAAGGTAATTCTCCAAAGGTGATGGTGGTGGGCAAGCCACAGGAAACATAATTCTAGTGCATCTGAACATGCAAATGTTTGGCAAAGTACGCTTACTTCCTGAAGTAAATGGTTCAACTTCCTAGATCCTACTAACACCCTGCTAAGATTTTTTTTTTTTTGGCATCAGGTTCACATGGTCTAGGCCCCTTGTATCATTAGAACCAAGTGGACAGTTCTAGCATCTGCTCATTTTGTAGCTCTATGTTTAAGTATATCTTTCACTGAGCAAGGAAATACCTGATTTACTTTCCCTATGTGAAAACTGTACAGTCTCTTAGGCTTTAATATATACTTCTCTGAGCATGAAAAACTGACCCTAAAAGAAAATAAAATTGCAGAGTCTAAACAGCACAAAAATACACCCAATTCAAGAATAGCATGTCTGGAGCAAATTGTAACTCCTTTTTGACATAGAAGGCATGGATTTTTTCTTAGTGCAAAAATAGTTTTGAGAAAACATAGCAGATATGATAAAATAAACAGCAATCTGTTTCTCCTTCCTGCTGTAGGTAACTAAAGATGGAGCCTGCTTCTTAAAATAGGTGAAGTGGGTATCCATAGACTGTCCTACAATCTGTTAATTTGGGATTTCAGGATTCTGCCTTAACAGGAAAGTTTGGATGGAACAGACTTTCCAAGAGGATGCTTAGTTCCAGCCTGAGCATGGCAAAATGAACAAGGAGCTAACTGGTCCATTCCAGTGTCAGCTTGTGCTGGAGTAGAGAAGTGGTACCCAGAACTTGGAAAATTTACTTTGTGTATTTGAGCACATTGCCCTATATGCCAACAGTTTCTGTCCTTCCACGGCTTACACAGAGGTGGTTGGGCACTGGGCATGCAGTAAGTGTAGTTCAGTATGTACAAAAGCATCCACCTGTTCTGTCCATTTTTTTATCTTTTTTCTGTCTAGATGTTGGCCTGTGTTGTTTTGCAACCTCCTTTCTCTGGGAGAAATGGTAGGGGGGACATCAACAAACCTAAAAACAACCTGACCTGTACTCTAGAGGAATAAAGCATCTGTGCTTTTAGCTCATGAAGCACTAATACCTACTTTCTCTCCTCTGTGACTAGGACCATTTTATTGACAGTGCAGGAGACCACTCCATTTTGTTGTCGTCCTATCTTTAAAGAAATCTGATCTAATAATTAACAAACCTGCTGTATTGTAATCAAAAAACACCACAATTTTGGTATATCACAGTAACATGGGCAGTACTCGTCCATGTAGTTTGAATAATGAATCTGTCCAGAAGTGGTGACGGTTCCTAAACCATCAGCAGAGTAGAACAGGGTGGTGCTGTAGGCAATTTATTGGTAGGTTATTTATGCAATGCACAGGGTATAATTTGGGAAGAAATTAAGTCTTGTCTCTTGTTTTGATCTGTAAGTTCAGCTCTTAGATTCCTTTCCCTTTACCCACTAGAAGGTAATTCCTTTCCTTTATGCTGGAGGTAGAGAAGTGAAGGGCCACATACATACTTGCCAGTAATACAGGTCATTCAGGAGGATGCTGGCAGGAGCTCCAAGTACTGTTGATATGCACACATTTAATAAGTGGGGGGACAGGACAGGGACAGAAGATGATACCAGTGTCTCCATTTGAGGCAATTTTATTATTCACCATCACCTTCACCCTGCCTCAATAACACTGGTTTGCCACTTGGAAAAAAAAAAAAAAAAGGCAACAAAGCCCTTTTCCACTGCCTATTTCTTCTTATTGTTGCATATTTTAATGGATTCATTCATTCAGGAAGAAGTAGGTGGACAGTGTACCTCGTATTGTCCATAGCTCGTTTCTGGTTCTTGAAGGGCATGACTGAGCTTCCAATGGTGAATAAATGTCTTGCTGCAGTTTCTGCCTTTGTTTGCCACACATTTTGCTCAGCATCCTGTGGCTCATTTGCAAACTTTGACAGATGCAAAATCTGCGTGGTGCCTTTCTGTGATGACAGGCTGTAAGAGCCAGAAAATGTTTTAAATCTATTTTCTAACCAGGCATTGAAAACATGGGGAAGAACCATACTTTCAGCCTTTACTGGGCTCATGTAAGCTGTTACGATATCCTGGCAAGATAAACCATGTAAGAAGCTTCTCGGTAGTAGCTCTTGGGCGTCTCATCAGCCAAATGGATAATAATGATCTTCATGTTTACGGGGCTGTTGAGAGTAAGTTAAAATTTGTAAGGTGCTTTGAAGTTCAAAGGATAATCTTGCTTTTACTTCCATGGGAAATGTGATGGGAGGGAGGGAAGAGAAATGTGTTAGGTGGAGAAGATGAAGGAGGAAAATGTTGAAGAATCTTGCTAAAATCAGAACATGTAGTCTAAAATTTTCTCATTAGAAAAAGCAACCTCAACATTGAGAAATAAATTGCTATGCAGAGTCTGTTAGTTTCTTAAGCTGGACCTCAGTGTGATGTTGTACAACTATTTCATAAGCAGGAAACAAAAAAAACAGCAAATTTTGTAGCTGTTGTGCAAATGCACTGAGAGTACAGGAGATTTCTGTAAGTCAGTAACATCAAGAGTTTGCTGAAATGATGTTTCTAGTATAGAGTTGACCAAAAAAATCAGGAATGGAAATAATGATCAACAATTTTTATTAGTTTGTAGCAGAACTTTTTAGCTTTTATAAATTAAGAGCTTCACTTTAAGAGCCCTAGCTCTATGCAGATTAAATATCTTAGATGGGAATAGACCAATCTTTGCCAGCTCAGTCAAGATCAGAGCCTGATGTGAAGTTCAGCCCCTAGCCTGTCCTTCTTCAGCACATCACCATTCCTCTGGCATCTCTGCCACCTTCGCTTACATCTTTCTTTCTCACCCTGCTCCAATGCCCCACTTCAGGAGCTCAATGAACAATTGAGATTCAGAGATGCATCACAGTTCCTAGCATTAAGCAAGTGGTTTCCTAGGAAGCAAAAGCCATCACTGAACCCATAGAAAACCTACAGGCATTGTTGCCAGGGAAACTCCAAGTCTCTGTGAAATATTTGTTCTTTTTACTTGTTTTGGTTTGTGGTTTTGGAGGTTTTTTGTTTGTTTTTGGTTGGTTTAGAGGGGTTTTTTTTTACATTTTTGTGTGCTATTTGGGGTTGTTTGTTTTTTTGTTTGTTGCTGTGTTTTTTATTTTGTTGCTTTGTTGTTTTAAGCCACTGCAGCAACAGTGGAATCACTTTCTGTTTAGCTTGCCACCAGCTCTAATAATTTGGGGGTCATGTTTATCCTTATCATTCAATGTAGTGGAGGGATCTGGATACCTGAAGACCTGGAAATAAATGGAAAGGGTTTTTTAGCCCAAAGGAGGACAGAGTGAGATCTCTAGGTTTCCTGAATATACCAAAGGTAAAAATATGGAAGAGGAGGGCATATGTGAGGTAAGGAGGAGCTGTGCAAACTCTTTCCCAAGGTAAAAAATTATTTACTTCAGGAAATAAGCAAAAGCTACACAAGTTTAAAGAATTAAGTAATTGATTATAGTTTAGTTCCATGCCAGGACATACACTACATTTGAAAAAGGAGGGCTGGTTTTTCGCTTTTATGGGCTTTGATTCTGTTTTTCTTTCCACATACTTGAATTCAAGCATCTGAAATACAAAAACTTAGTTGATGAGGCTAAGTAAAAGTGAGTGATCGTGTGTGTGCTGGTAGAAGCTGGAGGAATGAATATTGTCAACACAGATGTAAGACAGTTTCTTAGGAAATTCAATTCCATTACCTTCTTGTTAGTCAAGATTGTGTTGTGTTTCTGTGTTACTATGTCTTAGGCCGTGCGGATCGGGCAGCCTTACTTGTTCCAGCTCTTGTTACTATGAAATGTTGCTCTTCTTCTTGACTCCATGTGAGTTCTGGAAAGATTCAGAAACTAAATTTCCTATTGCTGCTTTTCATATAATTTCATTGTCTTTAAAATATTTAGGCTCAAGATCTTCTCTGCAACCACTGCAAACTAATGCAGTGTTTGTAGTTCTATAGTCCTGGATGTCTCCTTATGGAAACATCAATGAGATTTCTACCTGGAACTTCTCTATACCTCCAAAAATCACCAAGGTTATTTCCACAACAGCTTTTGCAGTATGGGATTCTCCTGCCCTTGACTTATAAGTGGTTGTGGAATATTGTGCAGCCTTCACATATCAAACGGTTTTTGGCAGAGAACAAGCCTTAAATCACCTAGTTCAGAACAATGGGGGGGGGGGGAGGAAAGACAAACTTTTCTATTTTAGTTCTTAAGATGTGTCAAAAAAGAATCAGGAAGGTGTTTCACAGGTGGATTCCTTTGGTCTAAGGCCTGACTGACATGGTGAGCAAGATGTTAGGTATAATGTTCATGACCTGGGATTTTCCCATTGGCAAAGCACTGATGCCAGTGGAAAATTACTGTGCTACTTTTCCTCCGCCACAAGGTGACATGGGGACAGCCTGTGACCACAATGCCCATTAGCATGTTTCTTGGGGGACACCTGCCCATGGGACTGACTGTGTGGGGAAATGATGCTGACTGGAGTCCTGCTGATCCCGTGCCCCTTATATTAAGGGCACAGCGATGTCACGTGTGCAGCCAAGGGCTGCCAGACAGGGGCAGTGACAAGGTAGAACAGACTCACCAGCAGCAGAGGCTGGAGCTGCTGCTGTGCTACAAAGAGAACCTGAGGGAACCACATTGGTGAAGCCCAGGAGATGCCTGCTAGGACTCTGGGCAGAGGGTGAGCCTGGAGCAATCTACAGTTTTTTTGTATTTCTCTGGCATTGATATTTTCCTGTTAGCCAAATTATATTGCTGCTGACTCCTTTCTCGCTCAACACTTTAGCTGTATATTTCTGAAATGTGAGTGCACGATTAGTTATCTGCTTGAAGAGAGTCAGGGTATCTGGGCCTACTCTCAACAGATGCTTACCCTGTTAAAGTTGACTTTATTTGAAGACATCAAATATTTGAACTGGTTTAGTTAGTTGTGATTTATGTCTTCTGGTTCATGGATGGAAGTGACCTCTGTTGTTTGGTGGTGTGATCCTATAATTCTGTAGGTATTCATATCACTCTACCTAAGTTTATGGTCTTGAATGGCTTTAAAATGGATGAGAATTTTTTTTTTTCTTCCCTGAAAGAAGTTGTCTTTTGGAATGGGTTACCCTTTTTATGCCAGATTTTCCTGTATAATTCTGTGATTCCTTCCAATAGCTTTTATTAGGGAAGGCTTTAAATTTTTCTGCATTGGAGTAGTTGCCAAATGTCTTGTAAAGCTCTGGCTGCACACAAATTGGTGCACAGAGAGTGTTAGCTAGCTTTTTTTCAGGAAAGTGGGAAAAGAGGGTTTGATTCCTCCTGTGGCTTTACCATCCTAGCTGAGAGTGGAGTTTGCTGTGGGTAACCAGATCACAGAACCTCCACTTAGGCAAAGATTTCCTCTCATGTATGTAGAAAATCTTTTAAATACATGAAGTCTTCCATGCAGGATGAAATCTTTACAGAGTCTTCTCTAGTGGATGTTTTTTTTTCATTTGTCAGCAGCTAATTTTTTTTTTAATGAAATTTTATCCTAAACTGTAAAGGTTTTATCTACAGCCACTAAGGGATAACAGATCCTGTCAGCCGCTGCATTTTCTGTGGCACAGCTCCAGCAACCATCTGTTACCATTCTGCTTCTGCACGATTTACACACCAGAATCTCCCCTCCTAAAACAACAACAACAAAAAAAAACCCACCACAAGTGCTGCACAAAGGCTTCCCTCTGAAGTATGTAACATTAGGTATGTTATTTGCATTAAAATAGGGGTCCAGTTCTTGAGTCTGATAGGAGAGGCTGAAGAACAATTTGTTTATGCTGTATGGGACGAAGGGGGTGCCTTTCAAAAAGGTGACTTCTTAAATGAAAATTTCTCTTTGACAAATGTGTGCGTGGCTTTCACAGAGACATTCAAGAGTTGATGCCTCAGAATGCATGCTGAACACCTCTCCACCTTTTCCTTTTCAGTTATGGATTCTCTCTGGATTCAGTTTGCAAGTCAGATAGGTGGAAATACTTTCATTGAGGAACCTGTTTATCACCCCCTATGTGCCTGTAATCATATTGGTTGTACACACAAGTACAGTGAAACTGAGCCTGATCCCCAGCAGGCTTAGTAATAAGCCAGATTTACCTCATAATAAGAAAGCAAACAGCTTTTTAGAATAACTTGAAATGCAAATGCAAGAAGCCTTATTCTTGTTCTGTTATACATTGATTGACATAAAGCTGTCTGATATGTTCCTTTCGTTATTTTAAAATAAAATCAGTATTTGCTTAGATTTTGCTTTTTAATCAGGTTAAACATGACTTAGTTTCACTCTGTTTCAGTGAAGAGTTTGTGTTGTGGTTTGGGGGGTTATATTTTATGTTTTGGGGTTTTTTTTGTTAATAATTACCTGTAAGAACTTAAGATAGGAGTTACCAGATTCTCAGCTGTTTTTCAAGACTCTGTGACTTCTGCACTTCATTGTTGAAAGGAAAAAAAAAAAAACCAAGTGTTTTGGAAGGGAGAAATGAAGAATTGAGGGAGCTATTTTCCTTTAGAAGAGTGTTTATGGGAGAAAAAAAAAATCAGGGAAATTATCTATGCATCCATTTCTCTGAAATTTATTTCACAGCGTTATTTATATTGCCTCTATACAATTAAGAGTAGAATGGAAGGGGGAGAAAAGATAGAGCTGGTAGGTGACAACTGAGACATGCAGAATAGAAAAGGTAGCCTGTCATGCATTGTGTTGACAATTTCAGCAGAGCCTGAAGGATAATGAAATGCACAAAAAAGTTTGAAGAAACATTTTAAAATAAACAATTTATGAACTCACGTCTAACATTTTAAACTTCTTTTGGAAAATGGAACTCTCTGCATGTGGTATTGATTTAGTTCCTTGGTATCAGAGGCTTCTTGGGAATGCTAAGCTCATGGTGCTCCCAGTTGTGCTGAATATAAGCAATATAAACTAAATCTTGCAGTATTTTTCCATGAGGAAATTCCATTTACTTTGTAGCTTAACTTTGAATGGAGTAAATGCAACAATGCAAAGTTTCTAAATGGAAATTTGACAGTGAGTCTTGATAAACAATGGTTAAGAGGCAAATTTAGACTTTTTGAGATTGTTGGTTTTCATAAGAAAATTAAGAATATAAAACTTCTATGTGACATTTATTAGATTAAGATGAAAACTAGTGAATTTCAGAAATGCAGTGACAAGTAGTTTGGCATTCAACATTTTTCATAGACAGGCAGAGACTGGGGTTTTACCAATGTATTTTACTCCACTTTGTGAAATTCGCGGGGGGGGAATGTTTAAAAGGCACTGTTGTCAAGTTTATAAAATATGTGCAATGAGAAATATGTGGACAAAACTTTCTCAGCATGTTTCCTCTTAAATGCTCTTGTAATTTCCTCCGTACCTCTGTTAAATGCAATAGCTGAGTCTCTAAGCTTGCTCACAGCATCTAGAAGTTGTTCAGGCTTTTTTTTCTTCTGCTTTCAGACAGATAAAACTGTTTGATTCAAACAAGAAAATAACATTTCTTGGATAATAACTGTCTATTTAAATAACTGTCTATTTAAATAACTTATCGCTCATGTTAAGATGTCAGTGTAACAAGAGAAGTATTTTCTACTGCCAGCATATCTGTAGAGGAAGGATTTTGATTCTACCTGGATCTCATGGATCCAGCTTCAAACTTTTAATTAAACATACAGAGAGGCACATTTTAGATTTTTCTAGTAAGGCTGAATTTTGAACTCATTTCTCGGTGGTAAAAAAGAAAAGCAAATAAACTTTTAGTAGAGCAAGTAGTATGCTGGAATTCGGTTTTCATTAGTAGCTTCAGAAATATTACTATACTTTTTTGAAGTAAACCAGGAAAAAAAAAAAAACAAACAAAACCTAAACAGAGTAAATGTATCTTTTTAGTTTTCTGGGAATTCAAAGACCGATTGAGTGCTTAGAAAGCTCAGAGGGAAAAGAAATGGCTGCTTTCAGCTGAGTGTTGTAGTATTGTGAAAACGATGATCTCTGACTTCATTGCTTTTACCTCAGAGAAAGAACATTTTGGGGAATAACTTTTGCCTCATTGTTCTCCCCAAACCCATGTAAAATTTAGGCATTGCAACACTGAATTCTCTTAGGACCCTGTTGAAAAGGAGACTGGTGTGAAGATCTATGTACTTCTCTCAACATATTCACATGGTAGTGATAATGATGCAACTCCCATGAGGTGACGTGACTTGGAATTGAAGCTCTGTGAAGTGTTTGGTGAATTACTGGCCTTTGTTACATTTTCATGTGTAAAACAAAGGTAAAAACATGGATTTGTGCTGCTGTTGCTCCACATCTTGCTAGTATTTAAATGGTCCAGTGCTTTCATTTTGATGTACATGCTGCAATTACATAAAATTGCACATCTTTGCCCAAAAACACTCATGTTCAGTATGAAATGAAATGTAGAAAGGATAGACTGATGACAAGAAAGATAAAGTAGCAAGGAAAGCAGGGTTTAAAAACAAAAGCAGTAAAATTGTTTAATTATCTCAATAGACTGACTTCTCTGAATCAGTAAAAGCTTTTTTTCTTCACAACAATTATTGGCATCCCCAGACTGCTTTTAATGGAGCCATGTTTCACTGCTGTTCTGGCAAGTGTGTCTCTAAAAAACTCAAGCATTATCCTTAAAAAAGAGAGAAGTTTCTTTCTGGATAGGTCAGCAGTGAAAGCCTGTAGGAAGGATGCTGTGTGAAAATTACAGAAAATCTTTTTGGAAGATAATGGACAAATAAGTGCTCAAGGTTGGTGTCAAAAGAGCATTTCAGAGAGTGCAGCAAAGCACAGAACTCTGCAGGACCTTGGACATCTATGAAAATTACGTGAAATATGTAAAAATCAAAACTTCTGTGAAAGCTTGGTTGCTGGAATAACAAACACACACCTTTCAAGTAGTCTAACAATCTGAATTATCAAGTATTAAGTCTAGTTAACTAAAGGGAAAAAAAAATCTGCTTTCTTTACCACCCCACTGTTAGCTTTCGTTAAGCTTAGCTTATTACATATGTATATAAATATATGTTTGTGTATATATGTACATATATAGTATTAAGTAGAGCTTTTAGCTTGAGCACATGCTGGCCATGGGATTTCTTGGGAAGTGGAGCAACTGAGCGCAGGATTTTACACATTGACAGGGCAGTGGAAGACCACCTGCTTCTACCCATCCTACAAGCCTTATGCAATTTGTAGCTAGAAGCTAAGTCTTTGTGTATATGATATAAATGCAACCTATAAATATACGTATACACACACACACACAAAAAAATATGGTGTATATATATAATCCATGTACAAATGGCATGGATCTCTGTACTGTTAGCATGTATATAGAGGTGGGGATATGAGACAACAGAGCACAGTGTAAGCTTTGTTCAGAAAGGATGTATAGCTGTTATTAGTGTTCTCTACCTCAGGTAGAGTCATTGCCCATATCCTTGTATGGTCTTTGTACTATTCAGTCCAAAGTATCTTCTCTGCTTTGAAACTATGAGCTCAGGACTGGCAAGTTTTACATACCCAAATTAGTGTTATTGATGCCATTGGGATTTGCTTGATTATAAAAGTAGAAACTGCAGTTTCATTTCAGTTAGGCTGTATTTGTGCTATCTTTTGCTGACGGGCACGTCAATGAACAGACATGTACATTTTGCTATTTTACTACAGGCAATTTACAGAGAATTTAATGTTTGTTTCTGTGATTTTAAGTGCAGACTATGTATGGATGCTTTGTTGAAAACCAGTAAAAGTAGTCTGAATATCTTAAAGATTAGTTTTGTTGTGCTGGTTCCACATTATGGAGTTGTTGTAGCTCAATGTTTTACGTCAAACTCTGTGTACACCAACAGAAATCTAGTTCGCTGATCAACCAGACTGACACATGCTGAACCAAAATATGTGATAAGGAAGTATAATTTTGAACTGACAAGGACATTTCTGACTTGATTTATGTCAACTAGTATGTCTAAGAAAGCCTGGCATCTTACTAGGGGTATGATATTTTGAAGCTCTACTCCAATAGAGCCAACATGTTAGATAGAGAACTGAAATCTTTGTTTCGTGTCTGAGTTTATGATAAAGAAAGCAGTTTTCCTGTTCAAAAGAGGTAAGGGAGTCAACAGATTTTGGCTTAGTCCTGGCTAGTTTGCCTGCTAGGAGATGTTACTTTTCTTGCAAGATCTACCAAGGAGACCTGAACTTGCCTAAACGTTAAGAGTATCATTAGCATTTTAAAGAGTATTACTTTTTAAAGAGTAATAATACTTGTTGTATTAAATATATGTATTTACTACATATTTCACATATAGGTGACCATCCTTGTGAAAACAGGAGTCTGCTATATAGGACAGCAAAGTGACTTATTTCTCAAATGGGAGTTTGGCTGATATGGTAATATTTCATTTAGACTTTGTTTTTATGTTCGAACTGAGCAGAATGGTTTTTTTTAAAATACTGTTATCCCTGACTGGGGATAAAATTCCTATGGAATTTTTGGGTTAAGACCCTTTTTGCTGAGGAGATGGGGGAATACTTTAAAATAATTGTATATTGTATCACATAAGAAGATGCTTCCTTCTTTTGGTATGAAACAGACTCCCAACATACTTAATGGAAAATTATATTTTATTGCCTATTCAAGAAGACTACTGA
>JANIJG010010059.1:0-22815 GCA_024611175.1 Megaceryle torquata | reverse complement strand
TTTCCTTTTTTTTTTTTTTTTTTGAATTTTGCTGGGGAATCTCAAAATCCCTGCAATAACACAACCCTAATAAGAGTCAAGTGAAGAATCCCCCTTGGGTGTTACCTCATCTGGAAACCAAAGACTTTAGTCTCTGAAGTCCTTAGAATAGATCTTTTCTTTCTGTGATGTTCTCCTGTTTGACAGTTTAACTAAACGTAGCTGAGTGATCTTTAACAAGTAACTAAAAATATGTAGGAGAGTGACAGATATAAAACTAGTACGAATTAAAATGGTCAGAAGATTGACATGGAAATGTTGCTTTTAAATTTGTCAAAGGGAAAAGCAGAAAAATACCTACAGTAAAGTAGACTTCCCTTTGAACTCGGAGGACAATATTTCGAGTTGTAAATTTGCTTCCTGCTGTTTTCATCCTAAGAGGCATTTCTGTCTCTTAGGCTTCTGAACATTTCAAAGTTGACGTGAAACCTGCAGAAGGTGGAATTTTCTATCTAATATTTAGGGAAACTATAGCATGCTTGTGTCCTGCCAAATAATGCTTCCTTGGAATCTCAATTAGCCTTTTGATTCCCTTTATTATTTCTAGAGCTTCTAGCAATGTGCTGCGTGCCAGGGTGTGTGGTCATTTCATCAGCCAGGATTTTCAACTCTTATTAAAGTATTCTCTACTTTGAAGGGGAATTCTGTCCCCTTGCTTTATGTGTATGCCCTTTTTTTTTATTTTTTTTTTTTTCCTCCTCCCTTCACAAAACAGGATGCAATATTATTTTTATTGGTATAACTGTTAACTTCTCTGCTGCAAGAGAAGGAATTCAGAACCGAATTTTCATTACAGCTACGTGAAGTATTGTGAGTGAAGCTGAACTGTTTGCTTACAAGCAAGGAAGGTGGAAGAGGCAGAGTGGTGATACATCAGCTGTGACATATAAAACTCTAATTCCTTAGGTTTTGGAATAACTCATATGAAAAATTAGAACTTAAATTTTGTAGTGCAAGATTGATACATATTTGCTGAGAGGCATATGTGATCCTACACACAGTATGCCTATGTTATATCAAACTTTGATCCCCCAATTGTTTATTATTTGAATTTTCCTTACTGGCAGTTTTCTAGCTGGCAGAGATTTCAGGAGCAGGTCTAACATGGTCAACCATGTTGGCGTTGATAGAAGAAGCTGTGAGTGTTGACAGTAAGCTGCTGTTGAGAAAATATTTATGGATTAGTTAATGGTAGAAACCATTTGGGTGTATCAGACTTCTGTGAAACAACACTGGAAAGGATTTCTGGATTTCATTTATCAAAGTTACTGGATGTATATTATATAATTTTAAAACCTTATTCTCATTTCAGCTTAAGAGTTTAGTGTGTGTAGGAATGGTCTACTGATGACTAAACGGCACACAAAACCTTATTGTAACATAGTTGGTGTTTGTTTTATAGGTAGAAATTTTTTTTCTTCACATTGGGTATTCGCTCTTTGAGCTAAGTGGGGGTGCTTCAGAGAGGATGCCTTTTTTTGCTATCCTCCCTCCCCCTGTCTACTCCACAGTTTGTAATAAGACTGGAGCAGAATTGAAGAGACATGCATTTTATGGTATGCCATATGGAATGCCATATGGGGGTAAAAAAAAAAAGGCAGGGATAAGGTATCTACTGTCATGGAAAGCTAATGAATATTTTCAGAATTAAGGCAGATCTGTAAGCAATAACTTGGTGTTGCAGTTTCTTGCTTTAGGTTGTATCAAACTGATGGTCACAGTAACTTTGGAAGTTACTGAAAGTGCTAAAGAAGTCTATACTTAAAAAAAAAGGAGAAAAAAAAAAAAAGAACACAAAAATAGAAAAACAAAAAAAAGGAGAATAAGGGATGAAGTCTGCTTTTTCCCCATAGATGGGCAATCACCAGGAGGTCTGAGGTTTCTCATGGCAACAGATCAGTAAAGTTGAAGGTAATACGAAGCCGTCAAATATTAAAAAATGTCATTCCCAAATGTTTTCCACCTCTGAAGTTACTTGAATGTGTTCTAAGATGAATTATCTTTGCATCTTCATTCTGAATCTACAAAACAAATATTCAAAATTATTTAAAACAAAGTTCAATTTGTTCTATGTTTTGTCTTTTCATTTTTCTATGGTGAAAGCAGCACATAGATGCATTCAGTAAAGAATGTGCCCTTCTACAGCTTTTTGTAGCTGAAGGATGAGTCGTACAATTGCATTTCAGTCTCTGCGTTCTAAAACATTAAGCTGTGATTTCAAATAAATGAATAAAGGGGTTTTTTGATAGATTTTGAGCATAGAGGGTGTCTGAGAAGTATCTGGAGTACAAAATGCTGACAGAAGGAGATTTATCAATGCTTTCACATAAGGTGGCTTTCTTCACAGGCTGATTTACTGTATGATTTCAACTTTGCTCTTTGTTTTGATGACAGTTTACACTTTTCTGTGAAGTAGTAGCTACTAACATGACAAGAAATTTCATCCACTGACTGTTACAGTTTTATTTCCAGTGTAGTAAATAAAACATAGTGGGCAAAATGGGGGAAGAAGCTCAAATCCTTAGTTTCTGGCAATCAGTCACTTACATGAGTGATTCTTTTGATATCAACTTGATCATACTAATAAAGGTTTTGTGAGTGTCATGAGTACTGAGGGTAGCAGAGCTAAGGATAAGCTACATAATCAAAATCAGAGTTTCTTCTTGGTTTACATATTGCTGAGACTTAGTAAGTCCCTATCAGAGCAACCTGTATCGGTTGGAAATTAATGACTTTGAGTTATAATTATCTACTTGTTTAAGCTGGTTCATAACAAATTACTTAAGTTCATTTACCCAGCTTTTTAAAAGATAATTGGATCATATAAATGCCAGAGTATTTCAGAGGTTCTGTGAGAAGTGACCTCCATTTTACTTCCAAAATTTGTCTTCTGTGTTTGAACACTTGATTGTAATTCATCTGTAGCAGAAGGTACCAGATCTAATTCATAAGAAGTGTACTAAAATATACTGGTTCACAGACATAAAACAGAATGGAAATTGTTTTCAACCCCTCTTGTAAGTTCCTAGAGTTGAAGATGATGACACTTTTCACTAAAGCTAAGTGTACAGTACTGTTACTCTTGCACAGGCAGTATAAATAATATAATACAAACCTGAGCCAGGCAGCCTGGGTTTTGATAACAGTGTGCAGAACCAAGATTGTTCTGCAAAGCAGTCCAAAGAATGAGGCTATGAATTGCTGTCTCAGTGGATAGGTGAGGCAGCTATAGCTGAAAGATAGTTTGAATTGTCAGCATAAACTCTAGCTTGTGCATACTCTGAAATTACTGAATTCTCCAACAAAAATTGTCATAGATTGTCAAGAAAATCTATTTTCTGAATGTGAAAGAATGATACCTGTCTCTGCAGCTTCCAGAGGACACTGTTTGAATGCATGACTGCCTTTAAGGAGTATATTATTTCTAGCATGGATTTGTTCTGATTCTGAAAATGTTATCAACCTTCCTTTTACACTGTTGTCTCAGTAGAAGACTGATCTAACTAAGCAAAGTGATATTCTTATGCATGTGGGTATGTGTGTGTGTGTATCACAGAAACAGGCTTAACCTAGAAGCTCAAGAAAGGATGTGATTGAAGAAAATTGCAGTGAAGGAAAAGAGGGATAAAAGAGGCATGTAGCACCTCTTATCTTTTTTTTTTTTGTGCTGCTGTGCAGTCCCAGCATATGTTGATTTAGTTTGGTTTGTAAAAGACAACCATAATTTAGTATGTAATAGTTTTTGTTTAGGTATTTTACTGTTTCAGCCTTACCTGTGAAACAAAACACAGATTTTTCTGATTGCTAGAAACACTAATTTTTGATACAGATTACAGTTTTATTTCATAGAATTATAGTATCATTTTGGTTGGAAGAGTCCTTTAAGATCATCAGTTCAAACATTAACCCTGCACTGCCAGGTCACTACTACAACATGTTCCTAAGCACTTTTAAACACAGCCAGGAATGGTGATTCAGCT
Organism: Megaceryle torquata; assembly: GCA_024611175.1. NCBI lineage: Eukaryota > Metazoa > Chordata > Aves > Coraciiformes > Cerylidae > Megaceryle > Megaceryle torquata. Next base: position 18,796 of record JANIJG010010059.1, on the reverse strand, counting down.
ACTTCCTTAGGCAGCCTGTTCCAGTGCTTGACATCCCTTTCAGGGAAAAAATTCTACCTAATGTCCAACCTAAACCTCCCCTGGTGCAACTTGAGGCCATTTCCTCTTGTCCTATTGCTTGTTACTTGGGAGAAGAGACTGGCACCTACCTCTCTACAACCTCCCTTCAGGTAGTTGTCGAGAGTGATAATCCCCTCAGCCTCCTTTTCTCCAGGCTGAATAATTCCAATTCCCTCAGCCACTCTTTGAATGAACAAGTAGGTACTTGTTCTCTAGACCCTTCACCATCTTCATTGTCTTTCTTTGGACAAAATCCAGCACTTTTTCAATACTTTGAGATAACATTTTTTACATGATCCCTTTCATGTGTTCTTGCTAGCTGTTCTACAGCCATGCTTGCAAACCTGCAATCCACATTGGTTTTATTGCCACTGGTAGATTCAGGCCCAGTGATGCTTACCTATTCTCCTTAATCCCCTTATCTGCTAATTGGAAAATTCTTAATGTAGTATTATCTTAATTCATTACAACAGGTAGGAAGTTATATTACTTCATATTTCTAGTTCATGTACAAAACTTTTCTCGAGGTATGCCTCAGGATGAACTCATCCTGTAATTGTTGATAGTGTATTGAGAAGTGGCATAAGGGCTTGACCTGAAGTATTTTGTTTGGAATTTATTTTCATTGGTTGAAACTGTCTTCTTGAAGGTTTTTGCTTGGGAATTTTTTTTGTGCTTTTAGGGCTTTTTATTATTTTTTGAGATTTGCTTGACAAAGTTTGATTATAAATGGTGTCTGCTTGGCTTTATGGCGGTTAAATACCTGCTTCATGGCTCCAGAGAAGTTTGGGAATAGCAATACTGTCTTTTCTATAAATAAGTTGCAAGTAACTTTCCAAATCGTGGTTGCATTGTTGAGCCATGTGTGGTTGTAAGATCATCTGCCAAAAAAAAACCTGTTGAGTTTGTGCTATATACCTGTCATTTTGGCCACAGGCTAAACACAGGCATGCAGGTAGTCTATTGCTACTAAAAAATTTCTAAGGGTGAAAAGGCTGAACACTCTGATTTGAATTAAACAAAACAAAGAATAAATAGACAAAATAAATAAAACCACAAAAATCAAACAGCAGTGTTGTGTTGCTATTGCCAGTTCTGATGTTTAAGAACATTTGCTATACAGGATGGGAATATCATCTCATTTGAAAAGCAGCCACAATGACACTTACAATATTTGTCATAGAGCATACTGCAAATTATCTGTGAGACTTTTAGAGGGCTAATTTCTTCTGGTAGTCATATCTCTCTCTCCATACATTGAATAGGATGAACTACACTTCAGATCAAAAAGTGTTGGCTTTTTCAGATTTATAATTGTCTTCACTTTAATAAAGTGAAAATCCTGTGGGATACTAGAGTTTATCTTGAACAACTGTTCCTTGGTGGCCATCTGTGCTTTTAGATGATAAAACAATGTACTCCACAGTGCAAGATCTGTATTAAAATCAACTTCCCTAGGGGGCTTCCCTATCATCTGTCTCTTTTACACCCTCCCACCACAGTATTTTTTTGTGCCTTGCTTACAGACTTTGCTTATTTAAAATCCAAAAGGGAAAATGGCTTGTGGATTCTGAGCTTTTTTTTTTACCTTATATAGGTTAAAGTAGTTTATAAGTTTCCAAAATGTTGATTTTTTTTGTTATTCTATACAACATAGGAAAAAAAAAAAATTCTTCAGGGTTATTAGATGGATAATGCTTAGGAAGCTTCTTAGCTATGTGGCCTCCTGTCTGTTTATTACAAGATGCTAGTTGCCAGGGAATGCATTTTAAGATACTTTAGTTTTTCTATTACGTTATTCCTCACAGAATTTTGTCTAGGTTACCTATGTCAATTACAACATTGAGTAGCAAACTGACTGATCTAAAAGATCCTTCATTTGTAATGGGACCCAGTGAGGGCCAAGTGACCTGAGTGCTCTCAGCTACACTGGTAGGGTTGCACCCCCTTAGTCACAATTGAAATACATGCCTGATACAATGCCTGTCATTCACCTTCCACTGATGTAATTATTTGATCTCCAGGCTTGAATTTGGGTGCATAATGTGGAAATTAAATGGTGTAATATCTCTTTGATTTTTTACAAAGATTATTCTTTACTGCGAAAGAACAAGTGTGGCTGGGTGGTAGACTCAAGCTGGGCTACTGTGGCACTGAAACCTCCTGTTCTAGGACATCCTCCCTTTCCTACTTGACAAATTGCTACAAAGAATGTTAGTGGATCAATCAGAAGAGCTGCTCTGTGAGGATGCAGAAACTAAGGTAGAAAAGTTTTGCTACATCACTTTTCAGCTAGTATACCCTTATTCTGCTCAGGGAAGATGATGTTGAGGGTTCATCTTTACTTGACAGCTGTATAAACCTCCCCAGTTTAGTTCTAAAGCACTAAAGCTACCTGTCTTATCCCGCTCAGTGGATGATGAGGGAGGTGAATTGTTATGATTCCCTGGAAGAGACTGTCCCTGCGCTGCAGGACCACAGGGGAGTCAGAGTCATGACAATTGTCTGCATTGAAGTTGCCACACTGGTTTTTTTTTTTAATTCATCTCTGGAGGGGTGACAAGAAATACTAGTTTACCTTTATGGAGATTTTCCTTTAGCTGATAAAAGCGTTACAGATCAGCTGCTAGAAAAAGATTCAGGGCTTTAATTCTTTACCTTTCCTTATTTACGTGTATGCATGCATACAAACACATGTAAGAAAAGACAAGGAAGGTCAGAGCTTACTTAAAAGATTGATAGAGCTCATAAACAAGCTTTACCATCTCTTGCTCATGCAGTCTCCTAAAAAGGTCAGCTGATGCCAGGAACCTGATAGAATATTATTTGGATATTCACATCAGATCAGACCATTAGCAATTTCTTCACTTTTCCTATGAAGATTGTTGTTGATACTGAATAACTATATGCATAAGCTGGACATTTGTTTGCAATCAGATGCAGTTTAGGGATTCATAATTTTCTAAAGCAACATCCTTGGTAGTCTTGCAATAAATTATTTAAAACATTTTTTACATAATGATGCTTATAGTAAATTAAAATGAGACTTCTATGGTGTCCCATTACAAGAAAGCAATGGAGGTGTAGAACCTTTCTAAGAAATGTCTTCACCTTTCACTGGAGTGTCTTCCTACAGGCATTTGGGGTTTGCTGGGAAAAAAATACAGCTATAGCCAAATAAACTGTGCTCTTGAAGGCTTTGAATTTGCTGATGCTGATGTTGTTAAAATCAGTTGTTATGTGAGAAACTGATTTAAAGACCCTCTTTAAGACAAGTTACTGCTAATCAAAGTACATCTAAAAATTGCACATTAAATATTGTGCTAACTTCCCTGATAGTTTTCCATTGTAGATCTTCCATGCAGCCTTTTTTATTTAAAAAAGATTGTCTTCGTTAGGTTTCAAATGTGCACATACTGCATGATTTATCACAGGGTACAGGGCAGCTGAGATTATACAAACAACTAGTATGAAATAACAGTACCCAAAGCAATACTGCTAAAATGAATGTATGTCAATTTGTTACACAGTGACTGCTTCCATTATAATCTTTATACCACTGTTAAATATGGGACAGAGTTTTGGGGTTTTGTTGTTGTTGTTTTTTTTCCTCTTCTCTCAAATGGCTGTTGACTTCTGAGATTTTAAATGGGATCTGTAGATTTGGAGCGTTATCAAAGAAAAACCGATGTAATGTCAGAATTACAGTTCTAAGTTAGATCAAAGGTCTTTTAAGCCCTGTATCCCTTCTGAGAGAGCCCAATACTAAGATGCCTGGGGAAAAGTACAGGGCAAGCCTTCTGTTATAGGCAGAATGCTTTTGCAGTCTGCAGCAAGTATCGTAAGCAAGGCACTTGGCAGCTTTACATTTAGTACTCCTTTACAGACTTTGTGATTCTTCAATGCGCCCAGTCGCTCCTTGTATGCATTTAAGCTTTAGCAGCCATCCTGTGACAAGGAGTTTTTCAGTTTATGTGCACTTTGTGTGAAAAACCTTGTAGAAAATTCCACTTGATACTTTTATCCAATGTCCCTTAATTCTTGTACAGAACACATCTCTAAAAAAATAAATCCATGTTCTCGTTTTCCATCCCACTCATAGTAATAATTGTGTAGATCTCTACCACACATCCTGTGCGTTGCTTTTCATAGCTTTCCCAGGTAGAGGCATTCCCTTTGTATTTAGTATTGTATACTATAGAAGCTGTTCCTTCATTTCTAGTGCTCCCTGCCAGCCTTCTCAATTTTTATTAAAGTTTACTTCATTTTTTTTTTGTGAGAGGGAGTTTGGAACCAAGGACATTATTCAAGATGCAAGTGTACCATAGATATGTGTGTTAAGATAACGGTGATGACTCCCTTGTCTTATATTGTTTTCCTAATAATTCACATTCCTATTGATTTCACAGATGTTTTAGAGTATTGAGCTGATACTTTCTTAGAACTCTGTTATAATCCAAGTTCGTTGGTTTGGGGTTTTTTTGAAAAATAATGCGCTTCTTCACTTCTCCACCAGATTCCAGGGGTTAGTGTGGTTGCCTCTGTGCATTAATTCAGTTTTTTAGAACAGTTCCTAAAAATTTTGCCAGGGCTTTACAGGTTGTGGTTCCTCTGCAACATTGGTTTTGGTGGGTTTGTTGTTGTTGTTGTTGTTTTTTGTTGTTTGTTGTTGTTGTTGGTTTTTGTTTTTTTTTTTTTTAATTAGCATTACTTTATCCACCTCCCAGTTACTTTGTACACATATATTTTTAATCAGGAGGTTGCACATTGCAGCTGGTGGTTCTCTTAGTTCATTCTTACATTCTTTTGCTGTGTTGGGACACACGCCATCTTAAAATCATAGAGAGTTTGGGTTGAAAGGGACCATTTTAAATGTCATCTAGTCCAAACTCATTGTAGTGAGCAGGGAAATCTTTTAACTAGATCAGGTTGTTCAGAGCCCTGTCCAACCTGGCCTTCAATGTCTGCAGGAATGGGTCATGCACCACATATATCCACAACCTGGTCCAGTGTTTCACCAACCTCATTGTAATTTTTTTTCTCCTTGTACCTAGTCTCAATGTACTATCTTATAGTTTAAACCCATTACCCTTTGTCCTGTCACAACAGGCCCTGCTAAAATGATTGTCCCCATCATTCTTAAAAGTCCTGGTTTAGTACTGAAAGGCTCCAAAATGGCTTCTCCAGAGCATTTTCTTCTCCAGACACCTGGAGAACACCAGTCATGAACAACACCAACTCTCTCAGCCTGTCCTCATAGCAGAAATGTTCCAGCCCTCTGACCATTTTGTGTCCCTCTTCTTCCAACAATCCTTGACTTTCTAATCCTTGACTCCAGAGCTGGAGCCAGTAGAGCAAAATCACCTCCCTCAACTTTCTGGCTATGCTTCTTTTGATGCAACCCAGAAAGGGATTGGCCTTCTGGGCTGTGAGTGAACATTGCAGGCTCATGTCCAGCTTTTCACCCACCAGTATCCCCAAGTCCTTCTCTTCAGGGCTGCTTTCAATCCTTATATCCTCCAACTTGTATTGATACCAATATTGATATAGATACAGTATTGATACTATATTGATTGCCTCAACCCAGCTGCAGGGCCTTACACTTAACCTTGTTAAGCCTCACATGGGCCAGCTTCTCAAGCTTGTTAGTTTACACGCCTGCTGGATGTTGCCCAGTTCTGTAGGGATGGGGTCAGGAAGAGCAAGGTCCAAGTTCCTCAGCTGGCCACAAACCTGATCTTCTCTTACAAAGGGAGGGACTTTGCTCCCATGTTCCTTGTCTTGCAGTCCATCAGCTTGGGAGGTATGAGGAGAGAGGTGAGGCAAAAATGTTGTTGAGTACTTCAGCTTTCTCCTAGCCCATTGTTACTGGTTGCCAGCCTTCCTCATTAGGGGAGGGGTATGCTTTATCTGACCTTTCTTTTCTGGTTGACATGTAGAAGCCCTTCTTCTTATCCTTTGCATCCCTTGACAAGGTCAGTTCCAGCTGTGCCTTGGCCTTTCTGACCCCATCTCTACAAAACTGGGCAGTGGCCTTATACTCTTCCCAGGACACCCGTCGCTGCTTCCGCAGACTGTGGAGTTCCTTCTTGTCCTTCAGTTTGACCAGCAGGTCTTCACTTAGCCATGCTGGTCTCTTGCCTTCCTTGCCTGATTTCTTACCCCCTGGGGATCAAGAGCTCCTGCGCTCTGTGGAAAGCATCCTTAAAGATCTGCCAGCTCTGCTCTGCTCCCTTGTCCCTGAGGACCATTTCCCAAGGGGTCTTATTGACTAACTCCTTGAACAGCTAGATCTGGCACTTCTGTTGTTCTGTTTCATCCAGTTGTTGCATCCCTTTTTCTGTGGCATTGAATTTGAGACTGTTTTCTTAACGAGTTCCTTAGAAAGAGCTTGTTGAACTTTCCCACTGAAGTAATGAATGTGTGGAGTTCCTCTGCTCTCACTTTTATCTTCATGAACATTATTTTTATACCTTGCATTTTGGACAAATACTCCTCAAGAGAGTTTTCAGCTCTTGATATGTACTTGAAAAAGGATCTATCATTGGCTTTATACCTTCTGAAAGTTGTTCTTGAACTGCTGTTTTGGTTTCTGTTTTGACCTGCCTCATTTTCTACATTTGACCTGTTTGTTCATGGTATTTTCTTTTCCTTCTTTGAACACAAGTCCAAGTTTTCTGAAGGCTGATTTCTTAATCTCTAATTATGTCCTTTTCCTTGCTGTTTCCATGACCACTTTTTTTTTTTAGTTTATATTAATCTCAAACTTCAATATAATGTACTAAACAGAGCTAAGTCATGACAAACAGTAGAGACCATTAGCTGCTCTTGACCTCTTTTTAGCAAGCTGTTTCCTCCGTGAAAGCAAACACAACTCTAATGATTTCCTTGGGGTTTCCTTGGGGTTCCTGTGAAGATGTTTGATCTGTGTATATACGTGATATGATTCCTTGGTACATGGTTTATTAACTGTGATATTGTGGACTAGACCTCTGCACACGTGAGGGCCAACACAGATGTTACACTCCCTACATGGATTTGCAAAGACTAGCCCTTCCATGCACTAACTTTGCCAACGTCTAAAAATCAATGTTAGCATCACCTTTCCCCTTTCAAGGGTCTAGATGCATATCTCCTCAGGAGTGTGGGTTTTACCTCCTCAGGATTTCTACCTTTCTTGTGCTTGTCACAGTCTTTGCCACCCTTCTGGCTGGTGACTGGTAATGTAGTCCTTACAGTGCACCTATTCTGTCTGGGTCTGGAGTTTCAATTCCTCTGTTTTTACATCACTGCCTGATATCATTTCAGTAGATCTGAGTCTAACCTGTTTTCAGCAGATCAATAGAGCCATGCTGTTGATCTGGGCATGATAGGCTTATCTGAACTTTATTTTATATATACTTTTTCAATTATGTACTGAATTTCAAATATCAGTATTACTTAATGTTAACACTGTGTTACATGGAAAGACCAAAGAGAGGGCATGTCTTAGTATTTCTAGTTGATGAATATATTTTTATAAATAAAACACTAAAAAAAAAAATCAGAGGCTGAGAATTCCAGCCTATGAGATGTGGGGACTATTATACTGTGTTTGCCTTCTGTAAATAAATAGAAGATAAGTATTTTCTTTTTCATATGTTATATATACTTGGCTTTTTAATACATTTATAGAACTTTCAAGCCCATTTGCTATGTCTGTAGACACATTCTTATATTGCTTGCCTTTTTGTAGAATGGTTTTCTTTTGCTTAAAAGTCTTTAGAAAATTGAGAAAGAAGTTAATTAGTCATAGTAGATGGGTTTTGGGTGAGTAATCCCCACACAGGACATCCATTGCCATCAGATTTATTTATTTAATTAATAGATTAATTTTTACATTTCTGTGCCCATGGAGTTGATGAAACAAGACTGTAGTGTGTCCAGTGTAGTGGGTCTTTCTGGTTTAAGTTCTGTGAGTTTGAAGGAAAAAACATCTGTAAGCAGTCACTTTGGCTTTACTTAGGGTAAAAGACATTGACTCAATTTACTTTTGACTTTAGAAAGGCTTTCAGCACTGTTGCTTACAGTATTCTTTTTTCCACGTTAGGATAGTATGGCCTTGATGGGATGAGAGCTCTATGAGTAGAAAGCTGGTAGAAGGGAGAAATCGCTACCTCAGAGGGTAGTGATTAAAGTACATACTATACTTGAAGACCAATAGCAATTGGAATATTCTGGGGCCTGTCCTGCTTGATGTCTTTATCAGTAACCTGGTGGAAGTAACAGAGAACACTCTACTCACATTTGCCCGTGACACCAAATTGAGTGACTACTTGGTACCCTTGAGGGCAGGGCCACCATCCAGAGAGACCTAGACAGGCTGTAGGAATGGCCCAGCAGAGGAACTTCAGGAAATTCAAGGACAAATGCCAAGTCCTGCATCTGTCAAGGAATAAACCCATGCAATGACTCAGGCTGATGCCTGTCTGACTGGGAGCAACTCTGCAGGAAGGGACATGGGGCCTGGGCAGAGACAAGCTGAGCATGAGCCAGCAGTGTGCCCTGGATGCAGGGACAACCAGCAGTGCCCCAGGCTGTGTTAATAGGGCACAAGTACATCATGGGAAGTGATTATCTCTCTCTGCCCAGGACTTGTTTGGTCACATGTAAATTACTGTGCCCATTTCTGCACATACCCCCCATCTGATACAGGGAAGACATCAATGAACTGGAGCAAGTTCACTGGAGGGGGGACTCAAGATGGGCAGGGAGCTAAAACATGCATCCTATGAAGAGAGCATAAGAGAACAAGGCTTACTGAGGAAGCTTTGGGGCAACTTGATGACTTTTCAGTGCCTAAGAGGATGTTATTGAGAAGAGTTTTCATAATGGTGCATGGCAGAAGGACAAGAGGGAGGCGAGGGTGGAAACGAGACAAGCAGGAAAAGCTTTTTTACCACAAGGAGACTCAAGCGATGCAAGAGGTTGCCCAGAGAGGTGCTGCAGTTTCCATCCTTGGAGATTTTCAAGATATGCCAAGTTTAAGCCCTTGGCAACCTGATCTGAAGCTTGCCATGCTTGAACATGAGGTGGGACTAGACAATCTTCTGATGTCCCTTTCAACTTTAATTTGCTGATGAGTTTGCTTACACTCATCCAAAGATGGCATCAATCATCCTTGTCAGCTGTTTGACTGGACTGATATATTTCAAAAAAAAAAAAAAGAAAAAAGTTTTTATGCGTGCATATGTATATATATATGTATATGAAGAATTTGACATATAGTAATCAATTTTTTTTAGACAATCTAGGAGAGAAAGCATCATTTAAGATACAAAATGCTAGCAGTTAGTTGTGGATATTATAGTCCATTGCTAGAGAATAGTTACTAACTTACTGTTCCAAGACCAAAGGCCTCTTTGCTATATTTTATATTCTTACATGAAGTACTCAAAGGCAGGGTAGATTTTCTTAAAAAGGAGAACAAGATGGAAGCTAGGGACTAAGACAGGTATCAAGCAGTGGGCAAATGTACCAAGAGCTCAGACTTTGAACAGTGATAGCTGTCCTTTTGTCCCTGCACAGTTGTTTGTTCTGTCTTTATTCTCAAAGAAAACATTCTGTTCCTTGCTGGATAATCATCCATCATCATCTAGTGCTCTTTAAATATTTTCTGTATTCCCTATTTATATCCATTGGTTTTCTAATTAGCTGCAGTGTAAACCAGTTTAAATTTCGGATGACTTTGTATTTACCTTGCTGCATTCTGAATCCAACTCATTATTGTTTCTCATTGTCCTTAGATAGAAAGGCTGACATGGGAAGACAAATAGTCCCTGAAGTAGCATCAGATTTGATACTTCTCAATGCTTCCCATGAAAGAAAAATGTTTCCTTCAGTTACTAAGGCTTTGATTGAATTTGATAAGATTTTCTAGGTTTTAAATTCAATTCATATATATATATAATTCCTAATACACCTGCTAGGAGAAGTAGTAAGCCTAACATAAGTGCTGGTGTACATAAACAGCATTTTTTTTGTTCTGCTTGCATGCAGGTTGTTGAGCACCTTTCCCCTAATGTGTCTGTTTCTTTTAGACTGGATTCCTTGTGCTCCTGTGTGGAAGTAATCAGTGTTGAATGCATCCATCAGTGTAACATCTCAGTTTAAAAATATTGTTAGAACACAACACTGAAACTGAAATTAAAGGTATTGTGTGAGCCAACCCAGGCAGGATGCAGGAACAACCGTAAAACCATGGTTGAAGTGCAAAGATAGTCTCATTACCTTGCAAACTGGGGGATCTCCACAGCAGCACCCGGGTGGAGGCATGCAAGAGGGGACAAGGACACCATGGAGCTCAGTCCTTGACAGAAAGAAGAAAAGTTTTTGAACATGCTGCTTTCTCCTGTATACAAAGGATTCTTGTAGGTGTAGTTTTCCACTGTGCTTAGTCTTTCCCATCTTGGCAGGAATCTCAAGTATGTTTGATAAGGTGCCTCTGAGTCTTGCACAGACCTCTGTTATCTAAATACCGATATTCTACTTGTCAAGCACACAAAGCTGAACAACAATTAGTGTGATATATCTGTTTTTCAGCACCTCAGCTGCAAATCACTTGAGCATGTTTACAGTCCTGCTTGCTGATCTTCTGTGATTTTCCAAAGGTAATAAGATAATAACTGGGATTTAATGGAAAAAAAAAAAATCTTCATGAAACATTTCAGAATGGAATGTATGATTTAAAAGACTTACACTTTCACAATGACAAATAAAAGAAAAAAAAATCCATTGTTAAACTAGACTGAAGATTAGTAACAAAAGCCAGCTGCAACTTTTGCATAGGTATGACAGTGAATGTGCTCAGCAAAATCTTGTTTCAGTACAGCACTTCAACCTAAGGTGTATGCACTCTTTCTCTTTTTGCACACAATTGATGCTTTCCATCATGATGCAAGGAAGAGATGTATGTATTTGGTTGTTTTGTCAACAGAAAGGAGTGTGTTTCTAATTGGATCCATGTATGTGGTTCCTGTTAACATGCACATTCCTTTTATCTGGGGAAAAAGAGCATGAACCCCTCAATTATAATAACAATATATGATGCAGTTCTTAGACATTCAGTTTTCTGAAAACTAACAAAATACTCAAGCTTTTAAATTAGGATGGTGCTTTTTAGCACTTTGCTCTTGGTCAAGCTGATATTTTTTCCCATCTCTTCCTAATTCAGACAGGAGCTAAAGGAAAACCTTTCCCATAGTTTCTGAAAGAATAGAAGGAGCAAGGAAAAACTCTGGTTGATAGAGAAAGCATCGGACTAGAAGCAGGGAGTCTATAGATATTTTTATAGGGAGGTTAAGGGGTCTACATACTATAAATTGTGAAGGTGTGACATGATATCTCAAAACTGATATAATTAGGAGCAGTTTAGCTATCTGTAAAATTCATTTACAGTTGCCATCTGAACCATCTGTTCTCTTTCCTTGTCTTGTAATGAGTTGAGGTAGATGATACTCTGTAATAGGTGAAAGGTTTTTTAAACTGTGGTTTATGTCTCTCTATATACGTTTATAAAGTACATATTATAATGAGGCCTAGATCCCATTGGTGCTATCTGGGGATGCCGCTATAGTAACAGTGATACATTACATGCTGCTACTGCTGTGTTTGCAGAGCATTTCCATTTAAAGCCGTTATGCAAATTAAAGTTGACTCCTTTCTCCATCTGGTTGTTTGCATACAGGCTATGGAATGCTTTGCACTAAAATAATTTTTGGTGTTATCTTTTTAAAAGGTTTATTTTTATTGTTGACTTCTGTCACAGGGAGTCATAATGTCCCTTGACAGGAATTGCCAATGATGCGTAGACTTCTCAGGTATACAACTCTGTGGTCTATCACTTGAGCTGATGGGTAATTGACAGCAACAGTATTATGGTCTATGCTCACTTGCTGGTTAGGGTATGGAGACTACTGTTTAATGACAAGAATCACAGCTGCTTTCTAGGTGGTCAGGTAGTATTCGGAGCCTAGAATCTGCATTCCGTTCCAGACACAGTATTGCATTGTGCTTCAGGATAATGGACAGGAAAACATGCAAGATGTGATTCAGTCTGGTTTCTGAGCTGCCCTCTGACCCATAGACTTGGTTCCTCTGGATCATATATGGGAATCCAGAGAGCTTTTCTGCTTATATCTTAGTGAGAACTTGGCCATGCAGGCCTGACAGTCCCAACACCTGTCACACAGGGTGATCAGAAGGCGTGGAGTATCAGCTGTCATTTTTGAGAATAAAAGGTAAATTCCATTCTGTCCAAGCATTCACATCAAATGAAAAAACAAAATCTTCAGTGAGATTCCACAGCATTAAGGTTATCTGAGATTTAATGCACAGTTAAGGATGTCTTTATTTCACTGCGGTTTTTGTCAATCTCATATGTACACATGGCCAATCTATTTGAGAGCCAATTCTGAGTGTATACCTAATATTTTATATGATAGATATTTCATAACATAGTATTCACTTATGAGTAATTACATCTAATTTAATTTTTACAAAGTATTTGGAGTTTAATTAAACATCTATGAAAAAATGTGTTCAGTCTGCACATGTTGCCCACATTTTTCCTTGAATACAGAGAACACAAGTATAGAAAAAATAATGATGAATCTGAGGTTATGTGGTCCCCTCTGAGCAAAATAAACAAAACACTTCTGCCAGCATTAATAACTACTTGCTTTAGCGTTTAATCTTGCAGAAGCTAACCCAATAGTTTTTTGTCATCCAACCTAAATGATTCTTGTGTTTGATGCAAGACAAGTCCCAGCAGCTGTGATCAGCACTTCAAAGATATAAGAAACCTTTCTGCAGTTTTGGGTTTCAACTAAAGATGTATTACTACCTTCCTTTAGGATTGCAGTATGTGGTTTTCCTTAGTAATGGAATTTTTAATTTTATTTGTAATTGACTACAATGCAACCTTGTGATTGCGAGGCCAAATCACAGCAAGTTTCAAAAGCTGGTGTATACTGTGCACTCAGTATAAAAATGCATTTCTTTCCTCAGAGGGCTTGAAGTTTTTTCTCCCCTTCTTGGGGATTTTTAGTAGGTATGAATCATCTGTTAAGTGCCTTGTATTTTTAAGAACACTGCACATTAATTTACTGTATGAATCCTGATGGCATGTTGTGGTAGGTGCCAGTCTCTTCTCACAAGTGACAAGCAACAGGACAAGAGGAAAAGGCCTCAAGTTGTGCCAGGGAAGGTTTAGGTTGGATATTAGGAAAAAAATTCTTCACTGAAAGGGTTGTCAAGCACTGGGAACAGGCTGCCCAGGGAAGAGGTTGAATCACCATTCCTGGACGTGTTTAAAAGTCATGTAGATATGGTGCCTAGGGACATGGTTTAGCAGTGGATTTGGAAGAGTTAGGTTAATGGTTGGACTCAATGATCTTAAAAGTCTTTTCTAACCTAAATGATCCTACAATCCAGTGCTAAAGGAAGGGATCAAATTCAGCACCCACGATAAGTTTTCACATGTTAGCAAACAAATAAATACCATAGTTTTATGACTGCTCCTCTTAATACAAACTACTTCAGGAAGCTGTATGTAGTTAGGTATGTGTATATACATGCAAACATATATAGGTATAATTGTATACTTATATTTTAATATGCAGTATATATATTTTTATATATAACATATGTGCAAAATGTATAATTATATATCTGGTTCTTTCCTAGCAGGACCAATGCTGTGAAGTTAGTATTCACACTTGGAAAAGAGCTCATGGTACTGCTGTCTTTTCATTGATGTTCTGCTTTACCATTTCTAGTTGTTGGTTCTGAAATACTGTTTAGGCATTAAAAGAAAAAAGATAAATTTTCTTTAAAGTAGATTTTTGGCAACTAAATGTACAGGATTCCAAATTCTTGATAATCTTTAAGGAGCAAACTAAGGAAGACATGTAAGGTAGATATTGTAAACTACCTGCTACTGTAGCTAGCTGACAGCTCCAGACCTGTTTGTCAAATAGTGTCATTTCATAATTCATATTCTACTCTACTACCATAGCAGATAATGGTGAAGTGGGTCATAAAAATTTGTCCGCTGTTTAGGAAAACTGTTTTGGATTCTTTTATTTTACTGGCACAACATGGGACAGAGGCTAGAGAGAAAAAAGATCATGATTAAGTATAAATGTACTGTTGTAATATTGCAACATAGTTTACACGTCCAAAGCACTTTGGTAACTCCCATTAATATAAAAGTGTCTAATGTGTAAAGCATCTCTGCATTTTATAAGGGAAATAGTTAAATAGTAAATAAGATTTTTAAAAATCTTTCATTTTAGAAGTCAGCTTAAGGATGAACACTACCAAATATATTTTTAAATTGGAGTATTGAATATATCTCTATCCCTACAGCCCATGTTTTAGCCTTAGGGTCTGTGAAAACCTGTAGGTCTGTCGTGTGAAACCTCCGAGTAATCTTCTGTTTACATGAAAAAAAAGAAAATAAAAAATTACAAATAGTAATCAGTTTATATAGTTTATTTGATTTAATATTAAATGTGCATTATGAGTTTCTAAAATCAACTACTTACATTCATTCATTATGGAAAGATAATTGAGTTTTTAATATTTTTTTTGCCTTGTATGTTCATGACAATAATTATTAAAGAAAAACTAAATAGAAATTTTGCCATAATTTGAAATAAAATTTTCACTTTGTCTCATAAAGGACATTCAACTTCTGAAGTATTTATAAAATAACCCACATTTATGACGTTTAAGAATAAAATAAACAATCATCGTTTTTCTTTCTGTTTATATGAGAATGGGCAAATATTACTCATTGCTGAAATTTTTTAATAGGCCAGAGACTCTTTAAGAAGTCCTTGTTATGACAAAAAAGGTTGTTTAAACTACTTAATGTGGTTTAAAATCTCTAGTTTAAAACCTCTAATACCATTGAGCAAGTCACCTTAAAGCTATGAGTAGGTGCAATTACACAGAGCCTCCAAGTAGCTTTAGTGGTTTAAGTTATGTAATATAATTGAGTTATTAAAAAAATTTTTAGTATG
This sequence comes from Megaceryle torquata, assembly GCA_024611175.1. NCBI lineage: Eukaryota > Metazoa > Chordata > Aves > Coraciiformes > Cerylidae > Megaceryle > Megaceryle torquata. The sequence continues at coordinate 3,668 of JANIJG010010059.1, read as the reverse complement.
AAAAAACAGTTTGTATTGCTTAGCCTGTTGCTTAATTATAAAAAGAATTTCAAATTAATCTCAAATCTTTGCCCTTTCTGTCATCTGCAGATGAGACAATAAACATACTTCTTAAGGTGAAAAATTTGAGATGGAAAGTATAAGGTGTTCCTTTCTCATGTGAATAGTACTTTCTTACAAAACTAGTCATTATCAGTCCAAGAGATTTGCTTCAGGAAAGAGTCATTAATGTTAATGAGGATTTTGGAATTGCTGTGTGCATGTTTCTGAAACTAAAGGTAAATGAAACACAATTGTTCAGTTGTTTTTCTGTACAAGTGCTGACCAAGAAACTAGAAGCACACGTGTTATGGTTAGATAGGCATCTACATTAAGAAGATCATCGATTCTCTCTCTTTCTTAAAAACAAAAAACAAAACTGGGGGGATCATCAAAAATTGTAAGTCCCTTTTTATCTGTTCTATTAATCAGAAAAATGGCATTATTCCCACCATATTTACCTCTACAGGGCAAATTGCTGAGTTTGTTACTTGCGTGTTGCTGTGGAATTTATATTCCATCACAGAAACAAATCAGTTTTATATCTTATGGAGTAAAGATTACTAAATTCTTGAATCATTAAAGTGGAAGCAGTACTGGTTTAATAACTTTAGCATATGAGCAATAAGACTGTTTGATAATGCAATTTAATTCTAACAAGAAAAACTATATACACTGAATAGAAGACGGCTATCCCACTAGCAGGGTTTTCTTATTGTTGTGTATTTTTTGGTTGTTCTTTGGTTTGAATTACCAGGCTAGTACTTTCTTGAAAAGAGCTAGTTAGAATTGTAGAAGTTTTCCCATTGGAACCCTTTTGGAGGTCTTAATTCAACGATTTCAGTACAAGGTCAGCATTGAATTTAGAGCAGGTTGCTCATGGCTTTCCCTAGGTGTGCCTGGAAATCCTCCAAGGACAGCAAGGACAGGGATTCTGTGGCCCCCCTAAGCAACCTCTTGACAGTGCTTAACTCTCCTGATTTTTTGTGTTGTGTTGTATTCGGTTTTGTTTTGGTGGGGGGGGAGGCTGTTGTTGTTGGTTGGTTGTGTTTGATTTTGGTTTTTGTGGGGTTTTGAATTTGGTTTTTTTTTTCTCTTTGTCAAGTCAGAACCCCCCTCATTTTAATTTTTGACCACTGCCTTTCATCCTCCAGCCATGGACCTCAGTAAAGAGCCTAGGTCAACCTTCTGTATCCCATTCTCTTTGATAAAGAGCTGTTAGGTCCAGTGCCCATCCTGAGCCATCTCTTTAAATTAAAGAAGCCCAGTTCCCTCAGCCTCTCCTCATACTCTGAGTTGGCTCTTTACCTTGTGGTGACCATCTACTGAGCTCCTCCTGGTTTATCAATGTGTTACATTGTTGTGGCTAAAAATTTGATACAGCATTCCAGATGCAGTCCAGTAAGTGCAATCTCTTCTCTGGATGTACTAGCTGCACTCGTTAATACAGCCCACAATGTTATTAAGCTTAGTTGCTCCCAGGGCATGCTGCTGGATCATGCTCAATTTGCTTTCCACCAGGAACCTCAGGTACCTGTCCCCAGAGCTGCTCCACAGGTAGTTGTATCCCAGCCTGTACCACTGCAGATGTTTATTTCCTAGAAGCAGGATTTTGCATTTTCTATTTTTTATGTCATAAAGTACCTACTGGTCCATTTCTTCAGTTTGTGCAGGTCCTCCTGGATAGCACACCTGCCCTCAAGTTTGTCCATGCACGTCTCAAAGCTGCAACCAGGTAGGATAAGAGACAGCAGGCAGCAGTTAGAACACAGAAAATTTTTATTAAACGCAACATTTTAGTTTCTGTCACGCAGTTCAAATGTTGGAACACAAGCACAGAATTTGTGAAATCTCCATCCTTGGAGCAATCCAAAATTCAGCTGGATAAGGTCCTGTGGAGCCTGATCTAACTATACCTGCTTTGAGTGGGATGTGGACTATATGACTTGTCAGGGTTCCCTCCAACTTATTTTCCTTTGTTTCAGTGATTGTTCTTGCTCAATTTGGTATTGTCCACAAAGCTGATGGAGGTGCATTTTCTTTTCTTCTCTATGAAGACATAGAGGAAAATATATATAATATTATATATTTTATTGAACACAAGATATAGATTTATCTTATAATAAGATCATAAAGTTATTAAAGAGGATAGGTCTCAGAATAGACCACTGAGAAGCTCCACTTGTAACAAGCTTTCAGGGTGAGTACAAATTAAGTCTGCTTAGCTAGATAACATCCCCACCAGGATGCAAGTGTGTAGTAGGACACCACGTCATATCCTTCCTAAAATCAAGGTTGTATGATATTCATCGCTGTCTTCATCCACAGATCTAGTTACTTCATTACAGAAGCTAATGTCAAGCATGATTACTCTTGGCTTGTTATTCTCAATAAAGTATTAATCCACATACTTAAAAGCAGCTTTGAAGAGAAATTACTCCATGATTTTTCCAGGTGCCAAAGAAAGGCTTACTAGCCTGTAGTACCCTGACTTGTCGTCTTGCCATTTTTTAAATACCAGTGTAATCTTTTCTCCAGTTATTGAGGACCTTAGCCAATCTCCATGACATAACAAAGAGCAGCCTTTCAGTGTCATCAGCAAGCTCTCTCCATACAATCCCATGCATCCTCTCTAGTCTAATGGGCTTGTATAGGTTAACTGTCAAGTAATCCCTGAACTGATCTTCCCCTGCTGCTGATAGTTTCTCTCATCCTTGAACCCTTGCTCCAGGCACAGAACCTTGGGAGGCCTTATTGTTGAAGACTAACACAAAGGCAGCATCGGGTACCTTGACCTTGTCTGTGCCCGTGATTACTGATTTAGCAATGCGCTTGCATTTTCTTTGTTCGTCCTTTTACTGTTAATGTAACAATAGAAGCTGTTCTCATTGCCTTTGGCATTGATTGCACATCTCTTCTCAAGCTCATCTTCAGCTTCCCTAACAGCCCCCGTGCATGTCCAGGCAGTATTTCTTCATTTCTTCTTCCATAGCCTGTCCTCACATCTACTTCACATACTCATACTGGTTACACTGGAGCTCAGTGGTGAGTTCCTCAAGCCTTTTACTTATTCTGCTAATATAAATAATCTGCCATGCTCAGTATTAAAACTTGTAGGTTTTTTCCTGGTTGTTGCAACTATTGTCTGTGACAAAAGCTGAGGATAAAATTCCAACAACAAATCAGTTGATTACCCTTAATTCTCATTGCTTAAATTAGTTTCACAAGTAAATGAGTATTAATAAGGACATATGTCTAGAGTTTTTTGAGGAGCTTGAACCAGGTTTCTAGTAATAACTGAATCTTATCAGTGTTTTGTTTCTTTGTGTAAATTGTATCTTTGTGTAAATTCATGCCTGTTAAATTCATATACTGAAAAATTGAAGACTTTTTCAATTATACTCTTCAATCCTGACAAAAATGAGAGTAAAATGGCCTGTCTGGAAGAAATTAGATAGAGGAGGTGTAGCATTTGTGAGTCTGTGTAGCATGTGATGCTGTCTGTCATGAATTCACAGTAGTTGAAATAAAAACTTGATATCATGGGAGGGGGGGGGGGGGGGTTGGGGAAGCTAATACTGCTTAGAAAAAAAAAGAAAAGATGGTGAAATAGGGATAGACAGCAAAAC
>JANIJG010010058.1:45733-65634 GCA_024611175.1 Megaceryle torquata | reverse complement strand
ACAAGACTGGTCCCAGTACTGATCCTTGAGGGACTCCACTTGTCACTGGTCTCCACTTGGATACTGACCCATTGACAGCCACTCTTCGGGAGTAGTTGTCTTGCTCTTAACTTGTGCCTAACACAGTGCAATTAGATCGCTGCCTTCAAGATCTTTACACTGAAGAGGCTGCTGTGAAAAGGACATCATCGTCCTGTGGATGTACATTGGAGACATCATGACAGATAGATACATTAACAGTTCAAGCCATTAGATACAGTGACTGTTCTGCACTAGACTTTGACTCATGAAGGACAAGGGAAATTATAAGAGCCTGAAATACAGTTTTGGTTTAGCATCAGGACTGCAACCACAATATTAGAGAACCAAAAGGTTAAGCTTACCTTGGAAATGCAAGGATTTCATTGCCAATTATTGCTGATAAGGGGAGGACCCCTCTAAGGTAGGTAAGGTAGATGCTGGCCATTACTTCAGGGTCTGCCTCCTCCACAGGTCACTGTCTCGCTGTCATAACACTAGGGCTTACGTACTCTTCTGAAATCTTGTCTACCTTCAGTTCTTCAGGGATCAGATGTTGTTTATCCATGGTCACGCAGTGAATACTTCAGAGCCTGTTTCTGAGCCCTTCTTGTCCAGGGGCCAAATTCATCCAGCCTTGCACAGAAACAGAATCGGAGCTGATGGTGTCATGTGGTTTTCTGCGTACAGGTGAATATGTGCAGCTGCATGCCCATGATCATACAATGCAAGGAGTCCAGCAGCCTAAATTTAGAGTTGAAGGAAGCTCTGTATGTATATAGTAGGTTTGAGAGTTTTTATATTGTAGCATGCATCTTGCCAGTTTCTATCCGAACAAAGTCACACATTTTCTAACTGTCAAGGTATTTCATTTGCATGCTAAGCACATACAAAAGTGGCTGTCATTAGCAGCACCGTGGGTTCTGTCCATGTTGCAGATCTGATCACTTCATGCACGTATTCTCTTCCATCCACTACCACTGATGTCTTGAGTAGACCCTTAGGGTTTTGATGGGAAACACATCTTGCTCATTAGTTTGTTACTCAGTTGCTCATGAGTCAAATTCTCAGGCTGCTCATTTTACAGAATAGTTACACTTCATATTTCTCAAGCCTTCTATGCCTTGCTGTAGCTTGCACTTTTCAACCCGTTTTGGCTGTAGTCACTGTGGTGATGGGAGGGCTGCAAGAATCTTCTGGTCCAATTTGGAGCAAGGCAGCTCTCCTTTGGGTGCTGTTAGTGAGACCTTAAACCCTGCTAAGCCTGTTAAAGACAGCCAGGATCTACAGCAGTTAGTACATCAGCAGTAAGCAAGAACTTCTGCATGATGATACCCTTTGACCTTGCATTTCACCACAGTTTAAGGTTGAAGGAGCCACCATCAATTTTATAGTGAGTGTATGTTTTCTTTTATAGCCTGAAAAATCTGAGGCAAAGAACAGAAGAGTGAAATGAATAGGTGCCAGTACAAAGCCCTGTGTGAGTCCACTCATGGCAAGGAATTTCTTTATATTTTCTGTTGCATAGCCTTTCCCGTTATGAAAGGAGAAAATTCTGCATTATGGAATCTGTGAGGATGGAATAGAGGGTCTTTGAGACCTACTCTGCTGACAAGCTCATCCTCTACTTGAATCAACATGCTAGTACTACTCTCTTTTTTTTTTTTTCTGAATTAGTCTAGGTACAAATATTATTATCAGTGATTCTGCAGCTAGTTGGAATCTTTGTAAAATAAAGATACAAAGGTTATCCAAGCAGTAATCGCACACAAAAAATCCGAGATCTTTTATTCAGTACTTTAAAGTAGCTTTATGAAACAGCTTCTTATAACAGAACTTTGATCTAAAATATGCATTGAGATCATCCTGGTTTTGGCTGTTATGCTCCCATCTGACACTGTCCTGTGCCTTTGCTGTTGTACACAGCCTGTTTTATTACAGAGGTGGTGCATGACTCCATTTCAGGTGCATGAGTGAGATAATAATGTTGTTGACTCTCTTGAATACTGACAGTCATTTCATACAGAAAGGTGTTTCAATGCCTAAATCCTGGGGTTTTTTGCTGTGCTGTTTTGTTGTTGTTGGTTTGGTTTGGTTTTTTTGTTGGTTTGGTTTGGCTTGGGTTTGGTTTATGTGTGGGCTTGGTTGGTTGGTTGGTTATTGGTTTTTTGTGTGTTTTTGTTTTGTTTTGTTTTTTTTCTGTTTTTCCCCTTCCTCCTTAGACTATAACGTCCTTACATGGACATTATAATTTCATAACCTTGTTAATATTCTCAGTAAAAATACTGAGTATTTAGCAATATTCTTAGAAGATGAGAAGAATTTGTCTAGTAAGCTCTCTGCCCTGCAGCATCTTCTGGTGAACTCTGTTGCCATACTAACTTCTACAGTACACTGAAGCCTACTTTCTGAAAGATCACATTTGGTATTGCTTTGAATTGAGTGTGAGAAGGATACTCCTTTTGTTCTTCTTAAATAATGCTTATTTTGCAGGTTCATTGGATTAGTAAATTCTGGTATTTCTTACAGTCTGGTGATCAAAATCTTTAGCAGATGTTTGGAAATACATTGAGTATAGAATATTTATATAGAATTTGTCATTGTTGATACACAGGTATATCTGTTGATAGGGAAAGACCCTTCTGTTTTCTGTTGTTTGTTAACGTTCTGTTAAGAACCTTTAAATGCAGAATCTTGGAAAGTCTGCAGAAATATTTCAGTTTGATTCCTAATTAGAGCCTATCATATCATTGTCTTCAAAAAGCAATATGGCCAAGCTGAGTAATTTTTACAACCCCTGTCCACTGCATGTGTTATATCTAAACAGAAGAAGGAGGTCTGACATTGTCATTCCTTTTTTGCCTACCACATGCTAGGACTTTTCCCTCTAAACTTACTATTACCAAGTTATCTTTGTGTTTTAGCATTCAGAAGGAATGGGTGGAAGGAGAGAGATGAAGTGAAAGTGCCTTAGAGTGGAAACTTCACAAGGCATTTTTTATTCTTAAAACTGAACAAGATGATGTTCACAAATGGTGAGAGTCTTCTAATAAATATTCACATCTCCAGTAGAGCAAGGAACTCTAGAGGCTTTATTAATCTAGACTGCAAGGCAATAGGTTAAATTCAGCATTGACAAATGCAAAATAACCTGCTATCTCACAGGATTCGAAGCAGAATTGCATCAGAAGAATTGCATACATTAGAATATGGTGTGTACATTAGGGAAAACAAATTTTTAAAACACAAGTAATAGGGAAAAATATGGAAGACTGCATTGCTACTGTTTTATTAGCAGAGCTTGATTTGAAATTCTGAGGGCAGTTCTTATTATTCTGTACAAAACCATACCAGAAGGGTCTTAATGGCACAGGAAAGAATTTTCATAAAGATAGACTGAAGTTGGCTTTGAAAAGATAAATAAAAGAAAACCTAATAAAAGAAATCAAGTGCTTTGTGTCAAGGAAATGCGAAGGCAAACAGAATACAGGAATAGGATACTTGGTGAAACTCGCAGATTAAAGAAAATTCATATTGATGAAATAATTTTTCATGCTGTATGTAATTATGTATGTTATGTAATAACACTGAGCCACATGATAGCACTGGAGACTCAAAGACATTAGCTAGCTATTCCTTTTACATTCTGTTCTTAAATATCAACTATATTCACAGAATGGTACGAGTTGGAAGGGACCTCTAGAAATCATCTAGTCCACCCCTTCTGCTAAAGCAGATACATCTCAGGCTGGTTGCACAGGAACATATCCAGGCAGGTTTTGAATATCTCCAGAGAAGGAGACTCCACAACCTCTCTGGGCAGCCTGTTCCAGGGCTCTGTCACCCTCAAAGGAAAGAAGTTTTAACTCATGTTGAGGTGGAACTTCCTGTGTTCCAGTTTGTGCCAGTTGCCTCTTGTCCTGTCATTGGGCACCACTGAAAAGAGACTGGCCCCATTCTCTTTGACACTTGCTCTTTAGATATTTATAAGCATTGATGGGATCGCCTCTTCTCCAAGAGAGCCTTTCCTCATAAGAGAGATGCTCCTGTCCCCTCATCATCTCGGTATCCCTTCACTGGACTCTCTCCGGTAGTTCCCTGTTTCTCTTGAACTGGGGAGCCCAGAACTGGACACAGTACTCCAGATGTGGCCTCTCCAGGACAGATGGGGAGAAGCTCAGTTGATCTTGTGGTCACATTCTTCTTAATGCACCCAAAAGGCATATTAAAGGCATATAAATAATGAAGTGCTTCTCCCATGTGTTTACGTGCAGGTAGTTTCTTGAGGATAACAAGGGGCTACTGGACAGTCACAAGACCACTCACTTTCAAGTGTGGAAGTACCTTCTCAGTATTCATAGGTTTTTAATTATTGTTTGCTAAGGCTGTTACAAAACCAGAACAAAAATGGTACAAAACATTTTGTACGATTTATCATAGTGCTGTAGAATGAGTATGAATTAGAACTACGCTTACTTTCTCCAGAAAGCTAGTATTAAACCATTTACTTGAAACACAACTTTCTCTAAAAATGTAAAGTTTTCTGCTTTTCAAAATCCCAATTACTGTATAGCATGAAGTGTGCTTTACAGACACTGCTTATGGAAAAATGCACACATTCTGGCCTCCATTAAGCTGTCTGGAAAACAGTGAGCAATAAGCAAACATCCCTTTCCCTTTCTTTCCCCTGCATATGTGCACCATGCTGGAAAGAGCTTGAAAGGTAGCAGACCCATGGTCATCATGAAGAATGGGTGTAATGATCAATATAATATGGCAATCTGTATTCATTTGGGGAACTTAAGACCATTGGTTTGACAGAAGCTGGTGGTAAAATGCATTTTTATGGGAGAAACTTGAAAAAACCCTTGTTTGAAATACATTACAGATTTTGTAATTTTTTTTAAACGTTTGTTGGTTGATCTATATTTATTTGCATTTGTAATTGGTTTGTTTACTTTTAGGAGCCCAGGCTTGTGTCCTTGTGTTTTCTACAACTGACAGAGAGTCCTTCAAAGCAATCCCTACCTGGAAGGAAAAAGTTGTGACTGAAGTTGGAGATATTCCCACGGTTCTTGTGCAGAATAAGATCGATCTTCTTGATGACTCTTGCATAAAGAAGTAGGAGCTTTATCTTACTGTTTTTAAAGAACAGTACGTGCCCCTTGTATACACACATTTAAAATAAACAAACTGGGAGTTTCTGGTGAAGACTTACAATACCTAGGTTGTCAAACCTATGTCCTGCATCAAAACATGCCCTAGAAGCACAGGTGACAGGTATTGCTGCATGGGTGAAGTTCCTTGGGCAGATGGGCTTGCTAAGCTAGGAGCTCCCTGTTTTTTTCATGCTGCCTTCTGAAGTGTCAACCAAAAAAAAAGATTGAGGAATATCGTAAAGAGTTTGCCTGTGCCATGATATGATTCTTCCTTTTTTTTTTTTTTAACCAGAAATTCTAAACCTCTAAATTTTCTCTCCAGTTGAAATTTACAGTTACTGTTAATTCATGTTGTCCACCAGTGAATTGACATTGCTTAGTTTGACTAATGAATGCTTGCTAAAATATTAGGTATTAAACAGGTTGTTTGAAAGAGCATCTTAATATTCTTTGCTTTGCTTTAATTTGTTTTTATTGCTCATTTTTAATTAAAATATTGTAACTGTATACAAATCCATATCTGGTAATCTTCTCAAACTGCATGGTGCTGATCATTCTTCACTATGTTTTTCTTTACAGACTTTACTGACAGCTCATTCTGCCTTTGTATATATGACCAATGTAATTCTTGCCATAAAATCAGCTTAACAAATGCTAACCTTTATTTACTGCAGCATATCATGTAGAAAATACTGCATGATGAAGTCAGTTATTTTCCATTTCTTTATTTCTGCCATCTTCCTGAGAGATTTAAATTATTTCTTCTTTTTGTTGTTTCCTGCGCTGGCTTTCTTTGTTCTCTGTTTGGTATCATTGATGGCATAAATCAGCTTCTGCTCCCTCTGCAAAGAATATTGAGGATTTTTCAAAGGAAAAGAAAAATTGCATTTAAACTTCTCCTTTACTCATGGTATGTCACTCAGGTTTTGTTCTCAGAATACTCCGTCTGCCTCAGTCATGTCATCTTTCTGATGACGTGATTTCCCTTGGTAAAACTTTGATAAGTTTCCTCCACTTTTCCTTAAAATTTAGCACAAGTTCTCTTTCGCTTCACAGAAAAAAAAGTAATTATTGATTTCATCTCTGCATTCATCTGTTTGCATAGTCTACTCCTTCATTAAAATATATTTAAGGCTTACTTTTTTGTTGTTGTTTTGACTTTGCAGCAGTAATTGTTCTGATTCTAGTGTTAATCACAGCGGCCTTCCTTTTGATTTCACTCACACCTGTCTTTGAACTCTTGGGAAGTTTTACTTAATGAAGTCAGTCTATTGAAAAGCAATTACTTTTGGTCATAAACTGCATTGAAAAGGTCCTCTTTTTATAGTGGGGATACTGTAAAGAAATTAAGGATTGGGTTATTTTTTGATTGACTTGAATTTCTTAACCCACCTTGCCTTGTTTAACTTACCACGAAGCATTTTGTCTGTAAGAATAAATGCTGACAAATAATTCTAATTGCTGTTTACAAACTCTTCTTCTGTTGTACAGTGAAGAGGCAGAAGCTCTGGCAAAAAAGCTAAAATTAAGGTTCTACCGAGCATCCGTGAAGGAAGACCTAAACGTAACTGAAGGTATGGGGTGCGGCAGAGTAGGTGTCTGTAGCACTGTACATCTCTCTAGTTTGGAGCTGATCTGTTACTTCCCATGTTGTTACATGCTGTTGGCAATCCTTTTAATATTTCTTAGCAACACACTTTTAAACAGAGCTGGATTTACTTGGTAACAGTGTGTTAGGCCATTTCTTTGTGTACATCTTTCTCTTGCACAAACTGCGTAGCTTTAATACACAGAAGTGCCGGTGTGTTAAGGCTGCTTGTTAATGTGTTAATGACTGTCACTGAGCTTTTAAAAAAAAGTATATGGAGATGTTCAGTTATACCAGTATACAAAATTGTTGAACAGATTAGTCTGTAATTGCTGATAGTTAATAAATAATTGATATAAACAATTATAGTTTATTTAAATAAAGTACCTTAAAAGATTGGATCTCTTGTAGCCTTTTGTCTACTGCTGACACTGTGCTGGTTTCCAAGTATGACTTTTTAATGTATATATTTAGTTTCATAGGAGTACTGTTATAAAATACAGTTGCTCTCTTTTTTGTGTTAGGTTTGAATAATCATGAATTATAGTCTCTGATAACTTTTTTTTGTTTGTTTAATCAGGCAAACTTAATAGTAAACTGTTTCTTCTCTGTTAACATCATTCACCTTAGAAAAAATCTGCAAGAGAAAATGTAAATTTTTTCTGTGTAATCTTTATGTGAATTACTAATTACAAGTGTAAATAATCAGAATCACAGAATCACAGAATTTCTGTGGCTGGAATAGATCTCCAAGATCATCAAGTCCAGCCTATGACCCAACACCATGACATCAGCTACACAACATATAACACATATAGGTTCTGAAATTTCTCCTATAGTTGTATATTTTTTTCAGAATCTTGGGTAGGCCTTTTCTACCTCAATACAAATGAGGGTAGCATCAATTAAAATTTGGTATCAGCAGTTTCCTGATTATTAATATTCTTTACATGACTGCTTCTTCTAAGGTTTCTTGGGAGAAAAAAAAAACAACCAACAAAAAACCAAAACAAATCTATGTAACTTAAAGTTCCAGCTTGCATGAACTGGAACATTTGGCAATGTGTATGTGCCAGCTTTATTACATGAATATTGAGATGTTGCTTTCTGCTGTGCAAGACCTTAGTTCTGCAAACTGTGAGACCTGGGTAGACACTGGACAAACATGGATTCTGCTTGGGTACCCTGGCCTGCCGAGACAGAATCACTTACCAGATCATGCTTAACCTGTGGTATCAAATGTACTTTTGTTATCGACCAAAATTCTGACACAAAGGTATTACTGTTGATATGAAGATTATTTTTAAGCATGCTCTGATGTACCTTGTTTCTTCTTAACATTCCAGTTTTTAAGTATTTGGCTGACAAATACCTTCAGAGGCTCAAGCAACAAACAGCTGAAGATCCAGAAGTAGTACATACAAGCAGTAACAAGATCGGTATGTATACTGCAATACAAAAACCCAGAAACAGTATTTTGTGCTGTGAAAGCTTATGATCTTGTCTGTTTGCTTACAAGGTGAATCAGGTTCTAATTATTACCTTCCTATCTTAGGATATTGCCTTCTTCCCTTCTGTAAAATAACCTCATGACTCTTTAAAGTTACAAGACTGTCAAACAAATACACTAAGGTTTCTAGCTGATGTTTGGCGAGTGCCCCTTTATTAAATTCATTTAAACAAACATTGTGTAAAGGCTTGAGAAAGGCTTCATGTTGGGTTTTTTTAATGTAATTAGTATTACTCATCTTGGTGTGTATTTGCAAGAGATGGGGAAGGAATCTGGCATGTAATCAGACGGTCTTTGTGAACTGCCTTTTGTAAGGGAACACTCATCTTCTGTAGTCGCTCTTTAAAGCATTTCTGAATCAGTTCTTTTATTTTCCTTAAAGCACTCCCTTTTTAGTCAGACTTTTTCCTTACCTTTATCTCAGCAAAGTTTTTAACCTGAAAATTGTAATGTTTTTCTTTTATTATATTACTCAGCTAACAATTTTGTTACCGTGCAATTAGTAGCACACACATACGCAGACGAGTGCATGTGCTGCCCTTCAATTACATAGATGTCTACCAGCTTTAAATACTGCCTGGCTAGTAATTTCAGCTGGCTCCACTTCAAATCTAGCTTCAGAATTGACCTAGAAACAGATAAAGCCTTTAAAAAACAAGAGTATGCATTTGAAGTGCACTAGTAATGTGCCTTATTAAGTATTTTGTCTTAGGCGTTAATGTCTTATATTGTATGTATTTCTTTACTTCATGCACTTTTCTTGTCTTTAACTTCTGTAGGTGTTTTTAATACAGCTGGTGGAAGTCACTCCAACCAAAATTCTAGCACTCTTAATGGTGGAGATGTCATCAACCTTAGACCAAACAAACAGAGGACCAAGAAAAACAGAAGTCCTTTTAGCAACTGCAGCATACTGTAGATCCCTTTTGGAGGAAAAAAAAAAACCCAACCCACAACGCAGTGAATTGGATGAAGTTGTGCGATTAAGTACAGAATAAAGCCAGCTGTAGAGGTACTTTTACCAGTGCTTTAGCAAATCTTGTGCCTATGGGATCCTTGATAGAGGTTGGATTTCTATAAACTTGCTGATGCCGTGTTTTTTGGTGTGTGGAGTGAGACACCTGGTGGCAAACCACGGAACCGTGGCTGCCCCCTGCACTTTGTAAAAATTAGGCAAGCTTCTCCTTTTTTCAAGGAATTATTTACAGAGCTATGAACTAGGTATTGCTGAATTGCAAAGCACATTTAACATAAAGATAATACTTACAAGTATAAGTACAGACCATAATGCTATGGCCCAAGGTAAAGTAGCAACCTTGCAACTAAATTTCAAAGAAAATGTTAGAATTAGTGAGTCAGGACACTAAGAAGATAAATGAAGAGCAAAACCAAGACACTAGATTTTATGTCTGGCTGTATTAGTACAGACTCTGGAAGTTCTGTTGGTGCAATATACTTGTTTTACATATATGAGTACTGACATATATATATATAAACATTTGGTATAGTTGCATTTCAGATGAGGCTTTCCCAGCTGCCACTGTTTACATCTAACTTGCTATACTTTGGGCCTAAAAGCTTAGATTTAAAAAGTATGGTGCCAAAAATGCTCCTTTTTACCTAATGCTGTGCTACAGATGTTTTTGTAAGTTTGTTTTTCTCAGTCTAAACAAGTTGGACAAATAACATAGTCTTTGACACTTAACAGCTATTCAGAGGGAACATATCATATTCTTGTTCAAATTTGATTGTTGCATCCTGTGTTGTCTATGAAAAAGGAACTTGCAAAGTGGTGTCACAAAATAATTATTTTCTTTGGAAAAAATGTTCACAGATACCATAAACTAAATTATGGAGGATCAAATAAAACCTGCAGCTGACGACAGGATTACATGAATGAGACATTCTTGAATGTTGTGACAGATTCGAAGTTAGCTTCTGGTTACAGAAAACCTAATCCTACAAGATCAGAGACATGGCAAAAAATTTTTAAAGTGCTTAAGTAATTTTAGAGAATCGATTTAGATGTTTAGGAGCCCAAATCTAAATGAAAGTTATTTGGACTTAGGCTTCTGAATCACTAAGGTGCTTTTAAAAATGCTAAGCAAGTATCTTTTAATTACCAAAAATACTTTTTAATCCTCTTCAAGAGCATGCATGCCTTTTAAAAAATATCCATTTTGTTTACATGTTTTTGTATGGTATGATATAATTTTAACTTTCTAGGATTTCTACAGCAAACCTGCCAGTGACAAATGCAAAATATGCTGCTTGAAAACAAATTCAGAGTTTTAATAGTTTTTTTAATGGTGTATGAGAATGAAAATGAGTTGAGTGATCCTGTATATTTTGGAGGAAGGAATTTTCACTGTGTGAATTCATGTAGGGAGCTTGACTTACTTTGTTTCTAAGTCAGTGCGTATGAAAACTGAAATGTACTCTTTTTCCCACTGTCTACAGGAAGAGAAGTGGGTGGCAAGTTATGCACAAACACTAAAGATTTCTGAACTCTCTATTTTATGTTTACTATATTAGACTTTCTACCAAGTATCATTGTTTCTTTGATGAGCTGCTAGAGCATCTCCTGTTGCTAGCAAGAAGGTGGCCTTCAAGGCATTCAATCCCCTTTGCTCTTGCAGCAAAACTGTGTTGTTCACAATAATGTTTCTGGGGTTTTTTTGTTTTGTTTTTGTTTTTTTTTACCAAGTGCATTTAATGATTGTATGTATAAGTGGAGTCAAGTCCTAGCTGTCTTAGCAATTTAAGAAGTAAAGGTACTTAGGATAAGACTTACAACTGTACATCACAGGGCCATCTTATAATTTCAGGATGTAGGATAGAGTGTATGCATGAAGAATTTTGACAATTGTTTTTAATATGGAAACTTCTACATTTTGTTGTCTGTCTGCCAGCTTCACATTTTTAATTAATTTCTCTTGAAAAAGAAACAAAACCACACAGTGTCTGAAACATGGGGTTTTTTTCTTTGTTTGACTTTGTACAGAGTACTGAAAAATAAGTCTTGATTACGTATAATGCCCATTGGTACTATTACATGGTAATGCCATCGACGTGCTGTCATATAAGCCATTCATGTTTAAGATCTGTCATAAACCGCTGTTTTAAGGAGTGAAGACTTGGTAGAAATTTTCATAGGTGGAGACTTGACAGACCTGCTAAATTTAGGATATGTTGAACTTTAGTATGCATACTTTAACATAGGACTATATTTTTGCATCACTGGCTAACAGTGAGCGTTCATTTCATTCCCATCTTAAACCTGAGTTATCTCGCTCTTCGTTGTGACTTTGCGGTGCTTGTTCTCCAGTACGACTGAGATGGAGACTGTCCAAATTAGTGTTTTTCTGGAGAGTGCTCTGTGTGTATGCTGCTTGAGAATCTATTTTTTATCCTACTGGAGTTAGTGTGTAGATATAAACCAGATGACTCACATATTACAGGAATCCTTAGGTATTCACATCACTCTTCAGTGGGGGTAACTTTTGCCTTTTGGCTGAAGAGACATGCCTAAATGTTTAGTACTCACGTTGTACCTTGTGAATAATTTTTACTACAAACACTGCCTCACTCTCCATTCAGGCATTCTCATTAAAATATCACAAGGTTTAGTCACCAAAACCTACAGAGCTGGTAATAAAAATGCCTATCTCTGGGACTGCATGGTGGGGGAGGATGTAGCTTTCTGTTACAATGGTAAGGGTTGGAAGGGAACTTCTGGAGATCATCTAGTCCACCCCTCCTATTAAACCTAGATCAAGTTGCACAGGAATGTGTCCAGGTGGGTTTTGAAATTCTTCAGAGAAGGAGACTCCACAGCCTCCCTGGTCAACCTGTTCTAGGGCCCCATCACTCTCACAGTAAAGAAGATTTTCCTCATGTTGAGGTGGAACTTCCTGTGTACTGTTTGTGCCTGTCCTGTCACTGGGCACCACTGAAAAGAGACTGGCTCCATCCTCTTGACAACCACCTATAGATATTTATAAGCATTGATGAGATTCCCTCTCAGCCTTTTCTGCCCCAGACTAAACAGCCCCGGGTCTCTCAGCCGTTCCTCCTAAGAGAGGTGTTCCAGTTACACCCATGGTGGATGGGCATCCTGGATTAGGAGCAACAGACACAAAATTTTGTTCTATGAGACTGAGCTGATTGCATTTTGGTTTTGTCCGCTAATATTTCTTGGAACAGCTTATTGGCTGTATTATCTAAATCTTGCCAAAATTCTTTGCTTTTGGCTGATAGTGCTCCCACTAGCAGAAAACTTCAGCAATTGTTAATGCCTTAGTGAAATAAGCACTCGGGAGTATGACACTAAGGCATCTGTCACTCCTGTGTTGTGTCCATTCAGTGAATGGATGTTCTTCCAGTAAGCAGGGCATCATTTTGATGCAAAGCAGTAATGTTAGGGATGTATTTCCAACTGGGAATACCGAATACCAAAGTTGTAAGACTGATCACACTGAGATTTTTGTGCTTGTTGGTGTGTGGTTAATTTGAGGGGAAAAAAAAATCCACTGCAGACAATACTGGAGCTTTCTTATTTTCTGTGTTTCTTAAGGCAACACTTAACCTTTTTTAGTCAAAAAGTTATTACTATACTGTCAGTCTGATTTCCTGTTTAAATTTCTTATTCTTTGGTAAAAATTGTCTTTTTTTCCCCCCTCCATTATTGGGCTCCAGCATATCCATTTTCCATCACTTCCATAGATGTATGTTCCACTAAAGGGAGTTGAGCAGTTGAACACGTAGTGCCTGGAGGACATGCAGGGGTATGTGCGTAATCCTCAACGAACAAGCGCTTTGAACCTGTTAATTCATCTACTCAAGTTGGTAGCTACCAGCAACAAATCCCAGCAAATCCTCTCCAGCGGAGCAGAGGGCAGTTAAGCAGGTCAGTGAGTCTACCTGATTATTTAAAGATGAGCCAGGTGATCTCCTGTTCAGTGAGCAGCCACCCACCCCACCAGGAAGGTTCCCTCTTGTGCTCCCCCACCTGAGTGCTGCCTTCTCCCTCTCTGATGATTTTGTCTTTGGTGTCAGTACTGCTCAATACCACCACACCTTTCCTTCCCTCCGTGAAGATGCCTCAGTAAACCAGACATTCTTAAGGTGGGGTTCAAATGGTGGTGTAGGTTTTGTGTGCAAAGGAGAGGTTCCTGATGGGGTGATGTCATGCACCAGTCATAGACCAGAGCAAGGTTTTCATTGTATTTTCAGGAACAGAATTAAGACTCAAAATGGAGTCAAGCATCAAGTGAATTTATTTGCTTGACAACAGGTTCACAAAGCAAAGAGAGAGAGAAAAAGGAAAGGAAGAAAATAGTTAGTTGCTATAGCTACCACAACGGGTCTGCGGCATCCTGTCAGTCCAGTTTGTTTCCAAGTCTGATGTTGGTTGTTCCTGCCCTTTTATTGGGTTGTCAGTTGAATATTCGCTCTTTGAAGAACTGCTCAACATAATCCAGGAGCTGTTTTACTTAACCACACCCACCACCCAGTGCTGGTATGCATGCCCAATACTGTCTCTGAGGGGTGTTTGGTGGTCTTTGAGGGTCTCTGGACCCCTTGGCCTTCCAAGCCCTGGGTCTGGGTGCATGCGCGGGGGTTAGGTTACAGCTCTCAGAATCGGCTCCGTATCTAAGTTTGTGGTTTGATGTTCACTCACTCGCACTGATGCAGGGATGTTGAGACAAATAACCAACAGTCTCTGACACAGTTTCTGACAGGTGATCAGGGGAGGAATCTTGTGTTTGAAGGAGCTTGGGTGTTCCTCCTTCTACCCTGTGCGAATTGCAGAAGTGGTCTAACTGAATGTACCATTTTCTCGCTGTTTCCCACTGTGCCACTCCTGCAGGAGGAGGGGTCTCAGTACTGCTTTTAAGACCTTAAAGGGCCTTCTGAGTATGATTGTTTGGTCTCATACGACTTTACCTGCTTCCTGCAAAGCTTGATTTACTACAAAAAGACCCATTTCCCATACAGAATATCACTTCTCTGCATCCTTAAAAGTACATGAATAAAACCTGATAGGTTGGGCCAGCCCCTCTGGCCCTCGCTGCCACCTATGTATGGACATTCCATGGATGGTAAAACCCCATTCAGTAGGTAGTGGATCAGTGGTAGGGATGGGCCCCAAGGCCTGATAAACTCTTGCCTCAAAAATCAGTAATTTTAGGACTTCCTCATGGACAGGAGTCCAGTCCCAAACATCCTTTTTTTGAGTCAGGCCATACAGTGACCTAAGAAAAGTTGGGAATGTGCTTTCTCCAGAATACCAGTAATCCTACAGCACACTGCAATTCCTTTTTATTCTCAGGTATGGTTATTTGCTCGAGAGTGGTTAAGTTTTCAGGGGAATATACACTGTTCCTCCTTTCTACCATATACATAAGAGTTTTATCTCCATGGAGGGAGGTTGGATTTTCTCTGTCAAGTCCTAGATTTTCCTAGTGAGAAATCAACTCTTTCTGAACTTTTTCTACCGTGGCAGTGTCAGAGCTGCCAATAAGTACATCATATATATACTGATATATTTTGACTCCTTTCTCCTGGGGTAGCTTTAGTGAGCTCTTGGGCCAAGGCGTGATGAGCAGGTGTTGGGGAATGATGATAACCTTGGGAAAGGCAATTAAAAGCAAGCTGCACCCCCTTCACGTAAAAGCAGAATCGACCCTGTCAACTTCCTGAAAAGGGACTGTAAAATCCATCTCTTTTACATTGGTGGTGGTTGAGACTGGGTGAGCCTGCTCCTGGATAGCTGTTACCAGCTCAGTGGGTTTAGGTACAACTGCTGTCAGCAGACCTGTGTTGGCATCTAGGTGCCTGTAATCAACAGTGAGCCGCTGTTTCCCATTCAGTTTGTGGACTGACCACACCAGGGGGTTCTAGGGAGAGTGCATCAGAGTAATTATTCCTTTCTCCCTTAGTGCTGCAGTTACCGATGCTATCCCAAATCAGGTACCCATAGGGAGTGGATGAAGTTTGATGTTGACTATTTTAGAGTGGGGTAAAGGAGGGGCTATCTGAAGCAAACTCCATTGGCTCTGTTTCAAGTCTTTTAAAAAGACTTTTTGACCTTTTCATCCCAAAAGGTCAGACAGTATGTCCCCAACTACCCATAAGTGCTACTGTCGAGGTGTCTTCACCAGGAAGCCAGCACACTACACGTGCAGTCCTTTGAGGTCGGGAATTGCCAAAAGTATCTGTTACACAAATCTGCTTTTTGCCTAAGGTGATACCCTGGTCACATTTCTTCCTTAAGAGCTCATATTTGTGTCTACTAGAAAGGTAGTCAGTTTCTTTAAAGGTCCAGTTGGGAAGGCGATTAACAAATCTCTTAATTTCTGTGAGCTTCTTTAAGTAACACCATAGTCCATCCCTGGG
Source organism: Megaceryle torquata (assembly GCA_024611175.1). Classification (NCBI taxonomy): domain Eukaryota; kingdom Metazoa; phylum Chordata; class Aves; order Coraciiformes; family Cerylidae; genus Megaceryle; species Megaceryle torquata. The sequence goes on along the minus strand of JANIJG010010058.1, from coordinate 49,958 downwards.
CTCACATATGGAGGACTGTGCCAGGAGTTTCCCAAACTGGGGGTTTGTAAGTCAATCAAGTCCTTTTCTGGGGGAGCTGAGGGAGCATTCCATTCCAAATTCCCCTCAGGACAGGAAAAGGTTCTCTTGTTTTGGTACAGTCCTTCCCTGTGTCCTCTCCAGACTCTTAATTGGTGCTTCCAGGTTAGGTGTCAGTGATTTATCCGTGACCTTCCTAGGAATCCCTTTCAAGATACCCGCAGTTCACACAGTGTATTGCCTCTTCTCCCGAATATTCCATGGTCTCCTTAGATGGGCCTGAGAACAGGGGTTTGAGATGTGGTTTTGTTTCTCTGTTCTCCTTGTCTTTCTCCCATTTGGAGATTTGACTGCTGCTTAGTTCCCTCCTGATTAGTAAATCCCATTCATCATCCATAATTGATTAACTCTTGGGCAATTTCTGCCAAAATCATTACTCTCGGCCACCCCTGTGGGGCTTCACCTCTTTCCCATGGTCCATAATGTACAGTTCTCAATTGGTCTTGAAGCTGGACTGCATAAGCCTTTAAATTGTCCAGCAAACCTCATAAAAGGGGAGTTAATGTGGGCAGAGTCTGCCGCCATTAACACTGGAGGGGGTCTCCTCGGGATCAATTAATGGAGGCAAGCTGCCTTCTGAATACCTTCAGTCAGCTGATCAGTATTAGGCATGTTAATAGTGACAGGGTGTCCTCTCTGCAATGGGTCACGGCTATGACAGTACTAACAGGAAAATACTGCTGTTAAATATGGCAGCCACACAGCTAATCAAAAAGCTAGAAGAAAAAAAAAATGCTTAGATTTAAGATTGAAGGTGCTGTCACAGAGTAAGTCAAACATTTCCATGCTGAAAGTGTTCTGTAGGAGGCATCTCAAGCCAGGTGAGTTCTAGTACTGAACTAGACTCATTCTCAGGTTTCTAGAAGTAGGGTAATACTGATAAATAATTTGTGGAGTGTTCTTTCTTCTCTCACCAAGTTAAATGTTGTTCAGCAGAACCAACTATATTTGGTCATAGAAAGTAAAACTTAATCTGGACCAGGAGAAATATCGCTCTGATTGCGAGGATGAAGATGCATCGTTACTAATGAATGACTTATTTGTATTTGCAAGTTCATGTGAATATGAATGGTTGGAATGGATAATGTATATAACTGGCTTTTATCACCATCATGATCTCAAGTAAATGTAATATATTTTTAGGAAAAAAAAAAAAAAAAGCAAGTCAATTTACCATAAATCCTCAAGTGAAAAAATAAATGTTTAAAACTGAATATTCTGTGTATGCAATTTCTGTAAAATCCTTATGAGTTAATTCTGCTTTTCTCTTGTGACATTAGTTGTATCATGCAACTCAGCTGCTTGGTCTGCTATGAGTCACTATGTTTGTGATTATAATAGGCTGTCGGTGTATTACATGTCAAAAAATTGCTATAGCCCCATAGCTGTGCAGCCTGAATCTACTCAAGAAACTCATGTCTGACTCTAGTACATGTGTTGTGAACAGTTGGGATCCAAAGCAGCAGCATGTTAGATATCCTCAAAGGAGTAAGTGTGAGCACCCCAGTCTAAAAGAAATGCTGTTTCTGAGCTCTTGCCTCTGTTCTCTTTACCGTGCAGTTCAAATACAAAATACAGATTCTGCTCAGCTCTTTCTGGTCATGTTATTGTTCATGGTTGGTCTAGCTAATACCGTGAAAAAATTCTTCACGGGAAGAGTGGTGGGATATTGGAACAGGCTGCCCAGGGAGGTGGTTGAGTCGCCATCCCTGGATGTGTTTAAGAATTGCTTAGATGTAGTGTTGGGGGATATGGTCTAGGGGTGAACTTGTAGAGTAGGGTGAATGTTTGGACACAATAATCCCATGGGTCTTTTCCAACCTAGATGATTCTGTGATTCTGTGAATGGTTGTAGACACTGGAATTTGCATTAAAATAGTACTAATATATTAAAGATGCCTGGTGCATTTTCCAAAAAGAAACAGGTAAGTAGTTACTGGTGGGTTTTTGATTGGCGATTGGTTGGGGGTTTTGTTGGTTTTGTTCTTTTTTAGTAAAACACAGCTCAGCACCTGGGTCTGCCTTTTTACCCATGTATGTCAGAAGTCTGGGAAGTAATACCCTCCTGCTTCCTCTTGCATGCAGTTTTGCACACAGGAAAACAATTTGCTTGCTTAACACCCCAGCAGCAATTAATTAGTAATGTTTTAGGCAGGAAAAATCTTGAAATGTGAGACAACCCACATTTTTATAGTCATGTATTTTTAGGTCAGGGAAGTGCTTAACTACAATTAAATAGAAGATACTTGAGAACAAGTGAAGGTTTGACACACTCTGGGTGGAGGTTTTTCTGTAGCGTGCAGGCCTGTCATGCAGTGTCAGGAAGATGGGTGGCTACTGAATGTGGCTTCTTCTGGCATCTCTGAGAAAATGTTTCATGCTTGCAAGTGTCCCATGTCCAAGACTGGCTTATGTTACGTGGAGCGCAGCCTATTCTGTTGCTCAGGACAAAAAATTCATTGGCTTTTCTTATGCCTTCTTCGTCCTGCATGACAAGCCTTGTCTACTGGCTTTAAATTTTTGACAACCGAGCACTTTAAAAAAGGGAAAATCCATTCTTTTATTTTTCATCATGTATATAATGCCAAGTGGGTTTAGCTATTTTGAATTACTTTAAGATAGTTTAAAAAAAAAAGTATCTTTTTCTGTCTTACAACTTTAAGGACAGTAAAAATAGTTGTAAAATTAGATTGTTAAAGTCTCTGGGCTGTTTAATGGATGCAGCACGTCAATGTGCAATCTGAAAGCATGGGAGAGGGTAGTGATGGCTGTATCACAGGATTTAGGAAAAGTGGAAGGCAAACAGAAGTTTATTTTAAAATAAACCTGTAACATAGTTCAAAATAAGTCTACTATTACTACACTCTTAACTTATCTGTAGATAAGCAGGTTGTCATCACTTTGTTTTTGTCCTTGTGAACAAAACCACTTGTGCTATAGAAGATAAAAATACTTTTAGCTCTTGGTACAATGAAGAGGAGAAGAAAAAAAAAAGTCCCCAAACCCTTAACACCTTTGGCCTAAATAACCTTATAACTGCCTTAAAAAACCAAACAAACCAACCAACCTGAAGGAATATTTTCAGCATCAGTAACCCACATTAAACTTAACTATTCCACAGCTGCTTTCTGAGAACAACCCCGTGCCATGTATTGTTGTCAAGGGGTTTAATGCTGTTACATAGACAGAAGATTTACTTTGCTTCTTAAAGTTCACAAGGATCTAAAACATGAAAATAAAGCAGTTAGTTCTAGAGTGAAATTACAGAATTAATCTCACCAGATTCTTAACAACTTTTCACAAATCTCAAAGCTGAAACTTTCATTGTTTTGAAAGCACCCACCTGAAGTGCCGTTTCTGCAACTAAAATGCAGTGACGATAACCTCATAGCTGCTGAGATTTCCAAGAAGCGCGGGTCTGATTTATTTCCTCTGCTGTGTATATATATGGTATGTACCATATACCAGTTTAAAGCCTTGGAGCTCCAGAGCTTTGGTTGTGCAGGAGAAGCCTTCACATGAAGAGCTCCCACCTTGGACCAATGCTCTGGGAGCATCCAGGTGTGATGCTCAGGCTGTAACACTCAAGGCAGACAGCCCACTGCCACCATGGAAACTGCTGTTGGTTGCATTGCTTTGGCCCTTCCAGCTTTCTCCAGCTGAGCTTTCATCTGAGCCGAGTTCAGAAGGCTGAGGGCTGAGCCACAAAGCTCCAGCTTCCCTCAAATGACCACCAGCCTTTGGTGAAATAGGACAAGACTAACAGGATACAAGGGGTTGTAAAATTCCAAGGTGAGCCTAAAATCTGCCACTTTTCACCCCCAGCCATGGAGCATGGTGACGATGGGCACAAATCATAGGGAGCAGAAATTATAGGGAGTGAAAGGGTAGAAGCTAAATAAATAAAAAAAAAAGCCCCAACAAAAAAACACTCACCCAAGGACTAAGTGAAGTTAAACGTAAAAAATCCCATCCAACACAAGAAGCAAATACAGTATCTGCCAGCTGACAATTCAACCAGTTCTGTGGCTTCACAGATGATGATGCAAACTGCATCTGTGGAGTAGTAGCTATTCTGTTTTTCAAAAAATAGACAGCAACCTCAGACTACAGCGAGATGGTGGGAGGCAGGATGGTTCACTGGGAC
>JANIJG010010058.1:0-45633 GCA_024611175.1 Megaceryle torquata | reverse complement strand
CTATTCTGTTTTTCAAAAAATAGACAGCAACCTCAGACTACAGCGAGATGGTGGGAGGCAGGATGGTTCACTGGGACCATGTGGAAGGGTTGATTACGAGACCTAGAGCTCCTTTCTCGCCTTGGTCGTGTGACCTTTAGATGGATGTGTTGCTTTTCATGTCTTAAGTTATGAACTGGAGGTATCTGCGTGTCTCTTCAAAGTACTGTGATCTGCTTGCACCTTACTCCAATTATAAATGGCAATGAGTAGGACGGTGTTTTGTTTAGGAAAATACCATGTACAGTTTATTATTGTTTTTGATTTATTGCCATGATTTGTCTTTTGTCCCCAAAAGTCTGGTTCACACACTATGTATATAGCAGAGAAAAGCTGAAATCTCATGACAGGACAAAAGAACTTTAAAAAAAAAAAAAGACAACCCAGGAGAACGGAGGAAAGACTAAATTCTGACAGTTCTGATAGTTGAGCAGAAGCACAATTACAATTTGCAACAGAGTGGTATCGAGGCTACAGCGGAACCGATACCATTCTTTATCGCCGAAAGAAAATGCCAATGCTACCAAAACCCCTTAAATGCTCGCACCTCACGATCAAAGGTACTTGGGTGGGCGTGCTTGCGCGTATACGCGTGTGCTTGTACAGAGAATTGTTTCCTTAGCTTCTGGGTGCTTTCTATGGAGATTTGCTCATCCTGCGATTTGCCCGAAGTAGCCAGGAGGATGGTTTAATCCTGTTTACTGTTGCAAGAATGTCGAACGGATGATTTCTGGTGCTCCAACAACGTGATTGACTTTTCAGAATTTTCTAAGTTTCTGAGCAGAGTCTCTAGCCGCCTTTTGATTTTCTTCTGATCCTCAATGGCACACCCGATTACCACAGACTGAAATTTCTGATCGATGGGTCCTGCTGGCACATCAGATGTGCACGCGCCATAAAGCGACATTAAGCGGATTTTGGCATCTTCCAAATCATCTAGAAGTTTATTGACAATTTCGTCGATCATCTTTGTGGCGTGCAGTAGGGACTCCTGCTGCTGGGCATTTCGGATGGTTTCTACAGAAACCTCCACAGTGAGGGTTCGGCCCATCAGACGATTAGCAGTCAAATTAAGTTCTTCTCTCTCACCTAAATCAAAACCGAGAAAGTACCCGAGGTTACAGGCAAATACTCTTCCTGTGCATGTAACATCAGCAGGACAATCAGACTGCTACAACTTTGCAATAGACAAGGTTGTTTTTTTAAGTAAGAACAAAAATTCCAGGGGCCAAAAATGAGTTTTTTGCATTTGCCTAAGTCCTACTCATTTCACAGAAGTGAGCATCTTCTGACTTGAAATAAGGCATTAAGCTCTTTGACAGAGGCAAGCAATGCTCCTCCACTGCTGACACAAAGCTTACGGTGTCACACGCAAGCAAAGCATGCAACTGAATCAGGAAACTTTATTCATTAATAGAACTGACACATTAAGGACCTTCTGTGCCACTCTGAAGGAGAAATTTAGACAGTACCCCAGAAGGCCATCAAGAGAAGACTGATTTCTGAATTCCAGATGCAGTCAGAGGCCATGAAAATACATGTTTCTATTTTCTGAGAACTTCAGTTTTTTCCTTAAATATGGACACAATGTAATTGATGTGTAGGCTCTTGAAAAGCCACTAAACCAGCCATTCAAAGCACCCAAAACAAAACATACATATATAGGGAATATATTTAAGCTATATATCACACAACCATGACAACAATCTGAATCATTGGTTTCTTGCAGGCTGTATACTGTGTAGCACTCATGCCTGTCCAGTAGTCAGTGCCATTAAAATGCTGTTTTGTCAACAATATTTAATCATCTTCCATATCATCAACTTCCCTCCCTCAGCAGAGCTGTATTAGCCCTGAGTTTGAAAATGAATTGGTGAACCGAGTGTGGGCTTCCTCACACAGCAGTGACATACATGGTAGACCATCCGGCTAAACAGTCTGCGCATTGAGACAGTCAAGACAAAGGGGATCACAGGCTACAGGATGGCCCCTCAACAACCTTAGCTGGCTCCCAGTGCCCCTACCTTCACCAGCAGCAAGCAATCAGATGGAGCTGCCTGCTAAGGCAAGGGCTGTTCTGATTTTGGGTGACTCGGGAGGGTACAGCAAAGCAGCTTCTCACCTTCACTGATGTGCCTCATATCCTGGCTGTTCTGTATATTGTGGATCATTTCTAGCAGGATTTCTTTCTCTTGTTCCATAGCAGATGCTGCGTCACGGAAAGCTTCTACCCTGGACATGGTTGAACCAAACAAAATGTTTAAATAATAAAAATAGCTGCTCATCTGTATAGCTGCCAAAACCATTTTTTAAACTTCAGCTTGAGAAGGTCATTTCTTAATTATCCATAATCCAGACTCTGATTTTGTTACCTTCTTCTGTATCTTAATTTTACAAGACTCAGTATAATTTCAGAAAAGAAATCAATGGGGGAAACAAACAAACCAACCAACCCAAAACAACAGTTAATTTGATCAGACTTAAATCTTTCACTTTACTGACAGTGCCATTCTATCCTACCCTGTGCTTAGTCTGGATATCCAGAGCCTGACAATTCTACAGCCCCGCAGCAGAAGTCCCGTAGCTAACAGACAATTACTATCAGCTGCTTAAACTAGACAAGAAATGGAATGAGTCCCCATCAGGGAACTTGGGGCTGAAGGCTGCAGGGATGGAGACAGCAAGGGCACCTGGCTCCTCCACCACACCCAGGCCAGCAGTGCAGAATCCCTATGGCCCACCTACAAAGCAACAAATGCTGCAGAAAACTCGCAAGGCCACCTTGTAGCTGAAAAACCCCTTTCACAAGGGAGAAAAACAGGCAGGGGGGACAAAGCTCACACACTTTTCTTAATGTGACAAGGGCTTCCCCTCTGAGTGATGTGCCTTGCCACTGGGAGATGCTGAACCTCCTGCTCCCATGGTCAGTGGTGTCTTCCATGGAGCCATGCTTGCAGCAGCTCACAACGGGAGGAAGCTTCTCTGGGAGCAGCTCCTATTTCTGGGTTTGCAAGGAAGCATGAAACTTGGTTCCTTACAAAAACACAGGGTCCCTACTCCAGTCCTCTTCACAGTGCTGAAACTCACAAGTGATGTGGTGAGGGCAAGAGGAAAGCCCATCAGAAACTGCTCTCCCCGACAGCTCAGTAAGCTGTGGTCGTGTGCCCACAGTCTGCCCTCCTGGTGGCATAAGGCACAGGCCCATCAGCCATGGACAACGTGAAAATGCCACACTAGAAATCTTGAGCCCAGGTCCTTAATTCACTTCTTATTCCCTGCCATGGTTTTAAGGAAGGGGCTTTTGCATTCGACTGAGGTAATACAGAAAAGTACACCTGGGAACCGTCTAATTTGGAGACCAGGGACAAGAGGGAAATGTCCCCCTCCCTTGGCTTTGCCCTGGAGGCTTGAGGGCAGGGCCTCTCAGAGGACTTGCAAACTGCAACTGGCTTCAAGAGTTGTGCCAAAAACATCAACTCTGCACCCCCGGGCCCCACAGAAAAGCAGAGTATCACGTGAACCTGGCTGATGGTTTCAGATGCTTTCAAGGTGCAGCTCGGGAGGTCTAGCTGCTGTAAGCAGCACGGGAATCCATCTATCCTGCAAAGTTTATTAAGCCTGGCCAGAAGAAGGGAAACAAACCAAAATACTGTTAGGTCTCTTAGACGCTCTGCGCTTTCCCAGATTACTGGACGCAACCCCAGGATGGTGGTGGCTCATTGCTGCATCTGGAGATGAGGGCTTATCTTGAGATAGGTACGGAGCTGCTGCACCTTCCTCAAAGGCTGGCTGAGGGCAGGTAACTTCAGAAAAGCAGCAGGAAGAGAAAGGAGGTTGAGAGAAGGCAGAAAGGGAGCATTTCAGGATATAAATAGTCACACTTAACATGCATTCTGCTCATGAAATCGTTCTGTTTTACAAAATATTTAGCCTAATTTAGTCAGTGAAAGCACAAGCTTCGAGCCTTGCCTTTAATGTTCATTCCAAGGAGGAGTGGGAAAAGTTAATGCAATGCAAATTCTTGCCAAGAGCAAATACTTTTAATTATTACTTTGGATTGGTTAGTAAGAGCAATGAAGCAGGTGGAGTCACTTCATATTTCAGATGTCTGCACTTTATAATTTAGGAAGTCTAGCAAGATTTTCATAAATGCCTCACCATTCCTCTTGGAAAAAACAAACAAAACAAAACAAACAACCAACAAAAACCAAACCCCAAACTAGTATTCTCACCATGTAAAAAGTGCATTGTGCTCCCTGGAAAACTTTTAACGTTAAAATCTGGAAGTGCAGCATTTCAATTCCAATAGTGTTTTTACAACAGAGTTGGTCTGTTACTGTACTGACTTAAAAACTAAAGGTCTGCCTCCAGCAGATGGGTCTGTCCATGATTTCCACAGGCTCTGCTGGGTCCTGGGAAGAATGTGGAAAAAGTGCAGTGCAGAGATGAATCCTGAACTGGTGCAATTCTAAAGAGGGTACCTAAAACATGGCTGCTTCCTCACTGGTATTTGAGGTAGCAAATTGTCAGCATACAATGATTGCATACTGAAAAAAAAAATGGTCATTTACCAGTTACAGCCTCAATTGACATTATTTTACAGGAAGTCATATAACCAAATCTGGAGAACTATTTTATTTGCAGTAATTGCTTCTTGGGAATTATTTTAACCACTTTTTCAACTGCAATACAGAGTGTCACACAACTAAAATCCACTGAGATTTTAATTTTAGTGTATTTGCTTCCATAAACAGCAGTCAAAGGGGGGCCTACCCCAGCAGCGCGTAACGGCACACAAGACGGGCACAGCAGCTCCCGCCACCGGCACAAAGGGACGGGGAAGCAGCACATTCAGGACTCTTCAAACCCTCTGCTATCCCTTCCAAATATTTCCATCTTGCCCAATGGGACTAAATAAACTGAAAAAATAAACTCCTCAGGTTTCAGAGACCTCTTGAGAGCAAGGTGGAGGCACAGTGGGGTAACACAGCTTATTGGCAGCAAAGGCAGCACCTCAGCAGGAGCCAGCCCAGTTCCACACTTGGAACAGCCTGAGAAAAGCAGGACCAGGAGCAGAGGGAAGGGCCAGCTGTCACTGCTAGGGCCCTGCAGCACACAGGGGTCTAAACAACAGCACCGTCATTTCAGACCAGCGCTCGAAGGGGAAAAAAGCCCCCAAAATAATGAAACGACTCAGACCAGCCTCAGGAAAATAGTGCACCAGAGAAGAGGCCTGGGGGTCTTTACCAAGGTGAGATACCCACCACAGCCTCACCCTATTTTGCTGCCATGGGTTGTGGGTCCCCAGGCCACAAGCTGAGAAAGCCCCTGGGCCTGGCTCGCTCTCACTGCAACACCTTTCCCTCCTTACTCGCTGGAAGAGAGTCAGGTCTGCACCTCGTGGTCAGCTCTCAGAACTGCTTTCCATAAATGTGCTTTAACTTCATAGGTTTGTGGAAATCTTTACTTCCTTGGGGTGGGGGGACAAAAAAAAGAAATAAGATAAACCTCTAGCAGAGGTGACTGTGGTGACCGCTGTGGGAAAGGGTGGAAATACAGTCCAGGTCTCCAAAAAACAATTATCCAAGAACAGAAGGCAAAGAGCACAAAAAATACTCACATTTATGCCCAAGTATCAATTACCTCAACACAACAGTATGGTCTTCTTCTAACAGATGAAAACATCTGACCATACTTTTACTTGGAGAATATTTGTTTCTTTGAACATCAACTAAATATTCCATCCATTACCTAAGACTAAAAAAAAAAAATTCCTTACTTCTGATTTTCCCTGGTCCAAGAGCAATTAACCACGCAGTGCCTTTCTTTCCTACATACCATGGACATGAGCAGAGCATTCCCCTGAGGAACAGGTGGACCAGCCTGTGCTTTTGTTTCCAGATGGGAAACTCGATACCAGCTTTCTTATGACAGCTGCAATAATTCTGTCCTTTAAACTACTGACTGACTTAAACAGCTCGCTATGGAAGCCTGCGTGCTGGAGGTGCAGATAAGTTTTCAAAGGAAACAAGAGACATCTGAAGATGGTGCAACTTTTTCCCCACAACAGAGCTGAGCTGAGCACACTGGACAAAGCAGGAGGTTCAGCCCAGTATCCTCAGCTGCATAAATTGAGTTTCTGTTCTCAGGTGAGTGGTTCCATGAACATACAAACAAATGGTGGGAGAACATGGTTGTTCCAAAGGGGAACAGGAGAAAAAGTACAAAAAATTAAGATTTTAAAACCCAACAAACAAGAGTCTGACTTATCTCATGTATCATTAGACCTAGGGCTGCGTGTTCACTTAACACAAGCACCGGAACACAGTGACTCATAAACAGATACTCTGGTCCCACTTCCAGCCACTTTTGAGATGCCTTGGCATTCACCACCAGTGAGGGCAACAAGAAGGTCCAAGCCCTTAACAAGGGACAAATGTGCCACCTGCCCTACCTTGTCTGCCTTGCTGCCCCTGCCAGGGGCTCACTTCCTGGCAGCCAAATTAATCCCCCTTTCCTGCTCACCTTCCCCATAGAAGAAAGTCCCTCCACTGACATCTGGTAGAGGGGTATGAAAATACCCTGTTACTGTCAAAAAGCAGCTCTTGTGATGGAAGAGAAGGGAGAAAAGGGAAGGCTGCTCAAACCAGAGCATTTACAAAAGGATGAGAGTTGCCTCAGGGTTCAGCTGACCTTAAGCAACTTGAGAACTGAGGATTGTTGAGGGGTTTAATTAAAGGCTGTAGTTTTCTGACACATTTTCACTTATTATATTTACAAGCAACATCTCAAGAGTCCATAGCTAAACTAACCCGGCTAGAGAAGGAAGAAGCATGGACGCTCTTCCTCCTGTCATTCAAATAACTTTGAAATGAGGCATGTTGATTAGTGGCGCATAGAAAAAAAAAAGTAAGACTTGAGTGACTTTAACCAAAGTATTTTAACTCTTTTTTCGTAAATATTCCACATTTACAACTATGCCTGTTTGAAAGATCCACAGCAAACTGGGAAGTTTAACTGAGGGTTTACTTTCTGGCTAACCAAACTGCTTTGTCTCAAAGTAGCTCGGCAGATTTAAAACACTTTTTTGCATATTCTGCTTCTCATTTTGTGATTACATATTCATGTGCTAGACATGGATATGAGCAGCGAGACTTGTTTGCAGACGGTGATTTTGTTTAGTCAAATTCAGAGAAGTCTGCAAAGGACTTCAAGGAGATTTAATCAAGCTAAGTGAAAGGCTAATGCACTAGTACGTAAAGTCCACTCCTGAATAATGCAAACTAATGCAAGCAGAAAGGGGAAAACGCAACTCCCGTATCCCACAGAGCTCTTAATTACAGGAAAAGTCCTAGAAACATTCTGGGTGGTTCTGTGAAAGCTGCTGATCAATATGCAGCTGTAAAGAAGGAAAGGGTGTGTTGAAACAGCACTGGCAGGAGGTGAATCAGTGGTACACTCACAGCACCCTCTGCATCCATCAACCTCAGAAAGAACACCATGTAATTAGGCAGAGCTGAGAGGACGAGGAAGATGATTAAAGGCAAGGAATAGTCTCTCATGAGGCTGAACTAGGAAAAAAAAAAATCAAATGGGATTATTCGTGGAACGTCACCTAGCAGGAGACAGAGCACGTCTTGGCACAACAATGAAATACGAGTCGTATTCTCAATTACTTTGGAAAAATACACCTAAACTGCAGAATGCAATACTATTCACGTTATAGTTACATGGATTATTACACTTCAGAGACGAGGTGGATGTAAAATATGGGTCACAAGAACGTCCATAGCTGAAGCAGTAAGTGGAAAGGGAGATTTGGAAGACACGAAGCCTCACGCGCCAGCACTCAGCACTGCAAGCTTAAAGGCTTATAGACGCCTCAGAGCCAGAATGACACCACGTTTTATTCCCAGCTTTCTTGCTTCTTCTTATAAAGAACCTGCCCAAGAGATGGGAGACAGGGGCCATCAGGCTACAGAGCCGGGTGCCGGACACGGCCCAGCACGGGGCTTGTACGTGCCGTGTCACTGCTGCCCCGGCACCGCCAGCAACTCGCTATCCCCAGTTTGCTGAAGACTCCCCAGACTGTAAAGGGCAACAAATCCAAAAAAGCCTTACACTTACTCTGAAAAAAGTCTATTTTCATACATTCACAAACATATGCTTATTTTCATGTATTTCCAGGCCACGCTATTTCACCTTCGAGCAGCACCTGCCATTTTTAGACTTGTCACCCCCCACCTTGTCCCCGATGGAGGAGGATCCTCCTTCCCTCCGTCACCCCAGCGCCGTTCCCCTCCCGCCGCCCCCACGCTGTAAGGAGCCACCGGCTCGGGGCCAGGCGGGTCCCCGGCCACGCAGCGAACGGCCGTGGCCCCCGCGCCTCCGCCCGTTCGGCCCCCGTCCTGGCTCCGGCCCCAGCCCTGGCCCGGTCGCAGCGGTGCGCGGTGCCACCGCCCTCGGGGGCCCCACCTGAGCTCCAGCTGGTCTAGGTTCTCGAGCAGGCGGCTGGAGCGGTCCGCCATGGAGGTGGAGCGGTAGAAGCGTCCTCGGAGCTGGCCGCCGGACTGCGACTGCTGCTGCTGCGCCCCCTCGCTGGCCTTGGCGTTGATCTTGGCCTGAGCCATAGCACCCGCCCGCTGCCGGCGGCGGATCCTCGCTGCGGCCGCTCCCTCCCCGCGTCCCGCAGGCGGCGGCGGCGGCCGAATGCCTGCACCTCGCTCATGGCCAAAGAAGGAGCCCGCCCCGCCGCCTGCCCCCGCGGCCACCCCGCCTCCGCGCCGGGCCGCGGCCCCGCGGGCGCCGCCTCACGGAGCGCCGGGCCAGGCCGGGTCGCGCAGCCTGACCTGGGCGGCCCCTCCGCGCTGCTCCTGGCCGGCTGCAGGGCTCGGCCGTCGGACAGCCCTGCGCACCGGACCACGGACTGCTCCCTCGCAGCGGACGGGTTGGTGGTGAACGAATCCGTCAGCGCAGCGGGGGCACAGACGGGTCACACGCGGGAATTACACTTCCCGGGAACAAGCGTTCCCCATTGTCACAGACACCCCCTTGTCACGCTGCACTCCAAGCTGCCCGACAGGGGAGGCGGTCACCACGAAGCCCAGCTGTGTGGCACCTCTGCTTCCCCCCATCGCTTTCTGGGGCCCACAGAGACCCCGAGCCACCCCGGCTCCTGGCCCCGGTCCCCTTTGTGACAAATGCAGAAAAAAGTGGATCAGGCAAAATCAGTGTGAACCAGAAGTTAAGAGAGGAATAATGGAGTTTTTCACATATCAGTATTACCTTCAAGCGGGTAGCTGTTAGGATGACAATTTGCCTTCCAAAACTGCTCTAGATGGTTGGCTCCTTGGTTTGCTCTTTCATTAAAGAAAATGAGAAAACTCCCACCCCACAGTAGTTATTTTTATATAAAGCTATTCAAAAAGAGAGCCACAAAGGTGAAAGGTTTCCACATGCAAGAAACAGGAGGAGGAAGCATTCCTAAAAACAAGATACCTGAGATACTGCCACTTGACAGCATCTCTTTCCAGTGCCAGGGTAAAAGCCTCCTGACTAGCTGCAGAAAAGCTGTTCCAGCAGCCAGTACTGTCCAAGATATTACAAAAGATTTACCAGGGAAGTAAAGTGTTTAAATCTATTTAACAGTAGCCAAGGGAGTGGACCTGTGTCTCCTAACAACTTGTTCCAAGATTTTACTTAACTTGACTGTAGAAAACGGTACCTTCTCTCGCACAAGCAACCCCTGTACCAACTTTGCAAACAACTAGCCCAGAGTTTCTGGTACTTCCAGTTCCTGGTGGAAGTGTTAGTTCCAGCAATTCAAGTTACATATTGGCTTCACTTGCCACTGCTGTTAGTATTTAAAAAGGAATTTGCTTATCCCCAAAGTCCAGGTTTGGGCAAATAGCCCCTGGCTCTAACAGACCAATTTTTGGCACCCAGCTGAGAGGGACTGTGGTGCAGAGGGAGACTGTTTTATGTGCTTATCCCACTGTGATTCAAAATAGCTGTTTTCTCAGGCTTGTCCATTCAAAATGAAATCATGTCCCAGGCACTCTCGTTAAATTAATTGCCTGAGTTTTCTTTGTTTTACGTAGTTGGATAAATAAGGTTTGTTGTCTGTGAGCTCATGGAAATAACTTCATTTGAACAATTGTTCCATCCATCTCTCTACAGTCTTTAGAGACCATAATTAAAAATCGCTTCCCCCCAAACAGAAACCAGTTGTAGCCATGACACAGTTTGCAGCCATTATTTCCCCCCCTAATGATCCTTCTATTCTTCCCCTGAAATTTATTAAGTAGGAATTAGATTTGGTTTAAAAAGCAGAAATCAAAACAGCTGTGAACATTTTATTTTCCTTGCACAGGGGTTTGATTCCACAGAGGTAGAAGCTCTAATGAAACACAGGCAGAGAACAGCTGCAGTTGTGTCCAAACATTATCATATATGACTTACCCTCTTTTAACAGCAAAATGACATTTTCCCCTAGATGGGAGAAGTGCACAAACCACAGAACCAAAATGCAAGTTTAAAAGAAAAAAAAAATCTTTTAGGACAAGTCTTGACACTAGTGCCTGTGCAATGCAGGGCATTTTCCTGTTCTGAAACTTAGAAGGACCACAAAAACTGCTTTTCTTGCTCTTTAGAAGGGTAGATTGCCCCCTCTCCCCTCTTACTTCTTGCCCAGGTATGTAAGAGAGGATCTGTAACAACTTGTCCACAATAATAGATGTCTGGGCTAGAAAAATAGTTCAGCTCTGGAAGAAGAGAAGTGATTCAAAGCTTGCTTGGGAGAAGTCTGGAGACACAAAAGGCAGGAATTTGGTTCCCACATCTGAAACAAAGCCCAGATTTTACCCTCATCCTTGCACTCTGTAGTGAAAAGCAGTGATGGCCAGGTCAGGACTGCCCCTGCTGCCATGCCCATGTCCCCTTCTCCTCACCTTCTCCACAGCTGTGTTCATGTGATGGACTGCACAGCCCTCCTCTGGCTACAGGCACCAGTGAGAACATAACAAGAAGGTGTCTCTCACGGTTTCTGCACTCCCACCTCAGCAGAGAGGCTACTGTCTCTCTCTTCTTTAAAATAACACCACCATAAAAAAAAAAAAAGGGTGTCACTTGCAAAACCGAGCAACATACAGAAGAGCCTCATTCACACACATGAGGTTCCTTGAGGTAGCACAAAGAGCAACCTCCCCGTCTCCGATAGTTGTTATATCTGTAGAAGTCCCAAAGCCAGGGGAATGATCTACACCAAAAGCACTACAAATTGTCACAGCGATAAACAGCCTTGCCTTATTCCAAACCCTGATACATACCGTGTCACACACCCTAACACTTACACGTGAGTTGTCATGGAATAGGATTAAAGAGAAAGTCCACACCCGCTTGGGTGCCATGCCACATTATTTTCCTTCCCTTCACCTACAGGAACTTCACCTGAAGAACATTCCTTATACACAGGTGCTATGGAAACACAAACAGTTCCTATACATAGCAGAAGGATGCAGCCACAGCTTGGGCTGGCCAAGGGACTGGCAAGCTGACGCTGGCAGGCTCCACAGCATGGCTTCACCAGCAGTAGAGACTGGCCAGTGGGAGGTTTTTGGAGATGTTTTCAATTCAAATAGGTACCTGCTACCACAGTAGGCTGCCCCTTCACTTAGCACCTGCTGAACCTGTGCTACTGTCTTTATTGCTATTGTTACAATGCTAACGAAAGCTAGCCCTGGGTTTGCCTATACATGTTGCAGTCATTTTACTGTGTAGGCAAGCCCTGAGGTCCCAAGCTTGTCAAAAGTCTGGATGAAGCCCTCTATCTCAGAAGCAATCTGAGAGTTGGTATGACCATTTCAGGGTATGCAGCAGTTCATTCTCACAGAGAGGAAAACTGCCCAGTATATGAGCCAGTGGATTCTGTACACCTGCAGATCCTCAGTCAATTGTCAGCAGACCCCTAAGAAAACAAACCAACACCCCCCCCAAAAGAAACCATAGAAGGACTCCCAGAAATTAGAATAGTGCAGTCAGTGAAAGGGAACTTCACAGATTTACAAAAGGAACTTGAAATTTCCAGGCACGCAGCAGAGCTTTGCTGTCCGAGTGCACACTTTGCCTGCACTTGCCACAAATTTTCTGACTTGTTTACATCCACTTTCTAATATCTCAAAGCATCTAATTTGACCCAGATTGTTACAACAGGGCTCTAAACCACTTGAATTAACAATTTATACAGAAAACCTGAGGTGGTCTAGAAGTATCAATGAAAAACACAGACGCAGACTTTAACAAATCTCCTTAGCAGGAAAGAATTTCCGGAAAGTATCTTTGTGCTAATGTCAGCCAATTTTTCCAAATTAATTTTGAAACAATTAGTCATCCATCCTCCTCACCTCCTTCCAATTTACAGCAGTCATTGTAAACATTGCTAGGACAGCACAAACAGATGACAGAACACTTTCCTTTTAAGAAAGACAGCGGCGCAACTTCATACCTCTATAAACTTCACCATATTTGGTAAATATTTGGTAAAGGTTTGCATTCTGTGAGGGCTACAGGAACAGCAGTGGTCATTCCTGTATAGCTTGAGGAGCTAGGAAAATTAACTGACCACCCAAAGCCACATAAAAAGCAAGTAGCTTACAGTAAGCTTGTAACTTTTGGCTTCCCCCCCCCCATTTTTTTTCTTTTTGTAATATTAAACTTCAGAAGCAGTCAGGCAGATGTGATTTTTTAGTGTTCCTGCAACTGTTGCACTGATTTGGTACCTCATCTTGTCTCTGAGTATGACCAAAAAGAGGCATTTTGTTTGATATAGAAGAATATGGCACACAAAGCACCAAAGAGGCATGAGCCTTATAGCATTCTCCTCTTGACAAAAAACTTACACATGCACCATACAGAAATTAAGAGCATTAAATCAAACAGCTGGTGGTAGCAAGGTGGAGAATGAGACTTTGTTCCTCATTAAAGATAAATTAAAAAAAGCACCAAAGTATTAGTTTAGACTAATGAAGGGTGGACTCAAATATCTCCACAAAAGCAAATTCAAGGGCAGAACAAATCACTTCTAGTACAAATGTAAAGGATTGCTGGGCAAACTCCTTTTAACTGATGAGTTGTGCTTGTGAACACAAACCACCCAGCATATGCAGGACAAACCTCAAAAATCTGAGCCAGTTAAACAAGACTCCCTAGCCAGAAACAGTTGTGTTCTGAAACACAACCATTTATATGGCACCTTTTCAAGCTGAAGAACAAGGCGCAGCACCGTGAGATGTTGGTGAGTAACAAGTCACGTCTGTACACACAGCGTTTTAAGAATCCAATTTTCTCTGCTCTTCTGCAAACAGAAGCATCACAAGAATGTGATGACAGAAAACTGCAGAGAAAAAACTTCAGAGAGTTAAAGAGAACCTCAAAGAGACCAAAAAAAATGAGGTTACATTTCAAGACTTTGACAATTCTGGAGACTACTTTTAAGATAAAAGAAATGCAGAGACTGTAACAATATTTATCTGTCTTATAAAAGCCATAGCAGCAGTGGTTGGGATTTGCTACTTGTTTTGGTAAGCAGATGAGGAGGCCAATAAAATGTCCTGAATAACCAGAGCTCCAGGTATTTATTATGTGTGTACACATGGCTTTATTTATTTTTTTTTTTTTTAATTCAACCACTTAAGTCATGGCCCATCACGTACAAGCAAAGCTTTTATTCTATCATAACTCTAAAGTCACAAGGAATAAAGCACATGATCAAAATCTAACAGCATACTCTGGAGAAGACCATCTACCCAGGTTTTAAGCATTTGTTGAGCCAATCAATGAACTTTCTCAAGCTGAAACATCTTTTCATGTGAAAGGAATTTGTAACCAACAAAATGTAACTGCCCAAAAGACTGTATAACTTGGACTGAGATTGTTTGGAGGATGAAAATTGGTTTCTGTCTCATTCCACCCTTTATTAGAAGAGCTAGGTGTGAAAGATTCTGGAATAGATTTAGTTTGAGTCAGTAGCTAAAGGCAACTCAAAATTTTCCAGAATAGGGCTTCCTCAGCAGCAGTATGAGCTGCACACCCAGATTTGAACAGGAGTGCGATTAATCTGAGATTGGCAGTGGAAAAGCAAGCAGCAGGCACAAGGGAAAAACATTAAGAGGTTCTGTTCACTCTCTAACAGCTGGCTGTGAAGAGTCATATGTACCGGAAGTGTTCAAACAACTTTCTGGAGTTTGAACAGATTCTTCAAGTTACACAACTGCTAACGAGTGCTGGGATATCTCACTAGATTCTTCATTAATTCTGTTCATTTTGGAGATGGCAGTTCTATTAGAATCATGGTTAGAAATAAGCCAGTGCCAGTTTTCCAGCCTTTCTAACCCTGAGGACACACAGCTGCAGTTACTGTCTTTGGAATCAAGAATGTAAAAAAACCTAACAGTGTCTTACTTCCCACAAAAAAAGTATTTGTTTGCATAATAAATGCTTAGATTTACAGCAGTTAGAAGCAAACTCACAGGCTAATGAATAATAATAAAAAACCAAGCCGGCATTTTATTACATTGCAATTTCTTAGTGATTGACAGCAATCAATAACTGAAGTATAATAAGCTTGTAAAGCTGGACAGCTTGCATAGGTATTTTTAAATGAAAGAACAGAAAAAGGTGACAGATAATTTTAACTATGGAAATAATTCTTCACCTTAAAGGGACAGTACAAAAATAATTAACACATTTACATTAATTTATCTAAGGCTACCTCTTCATTAGAACAGAAGGGAGCAAAGACAACAGTATATAGGAATAACACAGCTTGAATTCTCTCACATCTGTTCCAAACAGGAACTAGGAAATTTATTTCGTTTCTGTTCCCTTAAGAGGTCGTTACAGCCTCTTAACAGGGATAGGAGCTGAACCTGTCAAACTTTAAACCATCCATTCCAACACTCTACCATACTACTATTGAAAAAAACCACACTTTTAAAAAAATAAAGCTAACAAACTAACTGTACAGCTTGTGGTCCTGATTCTGACATTTATAACAAACAGGACATAGACAAAATGATGGTCTATGAGGTGAGACTGGCCACAGGCAAGAGTTAGGCCATACGTTCAATTTATAAACCTGGGATCTAAGCTTCTCTTTATAACAAGTTTAGCCAGGCAAATCTGAGATAGTTAGAGTTTGCTATTTTTATCTGTTGTAAAGACTCTATGAAAAAGTAAATAAAAGACAATACGATTTGTGACAGAAAAATTAAATAAGAACCAATTTAAAAAAACCCTGACAACAACAAAATGAACCACAACTAAACTCTCCCCTAGTAAGACCAGCCTACTAATTAAGCAACAACTTGTACAGCTAGAATGGAGAGACTTAGTCAATCATTGATTAGGAACAAAAAAAAAAAATTAGTTTTCAGCCTTTGCATATTATCATAAACAATATATTGCAGTGGATATCCATAAACTCCATCTGTCCATCAGCATGACACAGGACATCAGATTATAAACCTAACAGTTTAAGACACAGATGTGGTACTTGTCAACATTTGTCATAAGCGAACAAGCTTCCATTTTTGTGAGCAGCTCAGACGACACAGCGTTAGTGCACTGAAGTATCTCCATTTACATTTCCTCAAGGCTTCTCTTGATAGCTTCTGCCAATTCTGCATCTTGCTCTGTATAAATACAAAAACCTGATTATAATCTCAAACCATGGCTGATAACTAGTCACAAACACAACTACATTAACTATAAATTACATAAAGCAACAAACAACTTCTGTGGGCATGTCAGTAGACTGCAAGAAAAGGTAGAGAAACAAAATGAAATTATTTTTCTGCCTTCTGCCTCATGCTATCTTTTCAACACTTGAAAATATAGGAACCACGTCTGCAACCTTCCACTTTCCAAAAAGTATTGGATTGGGTCTGACTGAGCTGGAGTTCATTTTCCCCCCAGCAGCCCTCCCAGTGATGAGAGCTGGAAAGGTGCTGGTAACACCCCCGTGTTGTGGCTACTGCTGGGCAGGGCTCCCACAGCACCAAGGCTGGTTTTCAACGTTCCCCCTGCAGGGGCATGGGATGGGCAAGATCTTGGGAGGGGACACAACCAAGACAGCTGACCCAAACTGACCAAAGGGATATTCCATACCCTATGACATCAGTTTAACTATAAAAGCTAGGAAAAAAAGGAGGAGGGAGCAGCTGCTTGTCCTCCAGAGCAACCACTGAGCATTTGGAGCCCTGCTTCCCAAAAAGGGCCAGACATTGCCTGCTGGTGGGAAGTAGAGAATAAACCTTTGTTTTCTTTTGCTTCTGCATGCAGCCTTGCTGTGTTCTTCATTAAACTGCCTTTGTCTTAATCCACAAGTTTAATGAAATTTTCTTTCCCCCGGTCCAGCTGAGAGGAGGAGGGGGAAGTGAGAGAGCAGCTTGGTGGGCACCTGGCATCCAGCCAAGGTCAAACCACCACAAGTATTAAAACAAAATAAGAACAAGACAACAGACACAGAAAACAAGCAGAGAGTTTTCATTACTTTCATTTCAGTTCCTTATCAACAGATATTCCCCTATCTACATTCTACCTTGGCACCACCATTGTCATTCTTACTAGAAAGGCCACACATAAGTAGATGAAAAGTTGTATCAACAACTAAGATTAGTCCAGATCACGGCTGGGACATTCTTGACCATGAGGGTGGAAGATTGCAGTGCACTCATCTGAGTTAACCTCTAATCTTAAACACCCTTCATAATACTCAAAAAAGAAACTCAGTTTCATCATTATATTTAGGTTGTTTGGGGCACTAATTGTTTGGTGTTAGTGAATTAAGTAACATTACTTAGACAAGGTTTATATGTACAGGAAATATTGATACCAATGGTATAGCTGGAAAAACTGAAGTAGCTTTCAGACACACAGTCATTCCTGACTTGTTCACCTTCTGCTCTAGGAAGGGTACAAGCACATCCTATATAAAAAAAGGCTGTCTATTCTTATGACAAAAGAAACTATAACAAATATATATTAAAACAGATCTTAAAACTTCTAGGCCTTGCATAAAACAGACCAACAATAATTGATTTGGAACAGAAATAGTACTAACAAATGCTCTCTCATGTCAGCAGAGCCATATTAATTCACCTGGACTTTACTGTAACATTTGGTACTACTAAGAAGAGAGATGTTAAGTTTCTGGAGGGGAAACATTACATGGTCACAGAAACAAAAAATCTGAAACCAAAATAAAACAGAAAGCCATTTGCAGGCTCCTGCTTGCATTAAAATATGTTGTCAATTAGCCACTAAAAATGAGCAAGAACCAAGAATTAGGTCAAAGATGTGACTCTTGTGGCTAATGACATTCGGTTAACTCCACAGTGATTATTCCCTGGAGCTGCTGAAGCAGCTTCTTCTGCTTCCTACACTTGCTTTTCACTTTGTCTGCTTCCAGCTGTTGCAAGCGCTTTTTCCTTTTTGCCCCTTTCTGGGGCTGATTTTGCCTCCTCACTCCCTCTTACCCCATTACAGAACCACCATTAATCACATAGGCAGCCAGTGAACACGACAGAAGCCAGACTGCTTCATAAGGTCAGATGCCTTCAGAACTGCAGCAGCAGAACTTGGACCTCCTTTATGCACCAAATGCCTCTGCTATCCCTGATGGCAATATCCAGTGCCAGGGGGACCTGAGTGTGGCAAACTTTCAGTCCTGTAGATGACTATATTGGACACTTAAGAATATTAAGTAACAGCTGGTAAATTTATAACTGAATACATTCTGAGAATATAAAATCTAGTTATCAGTTCTATCACTGACTTCGTACAAATTATTGGTTTGGTTTTTTTTTTTTGTAGTTCATGTTATTTCCATCAGGTGGAATGGCAAAGTCAAGCCTTTAAACAATAAATTATTTTTTCAAGGTGCACTGTCATCTGTCACCAAAAATTTATGACTACATTGTACGAAGACAACCACTAGGCACAACAGCAAAAGGATGAAAAAAATTTAAACTAAGGTAAGATACAATGAGAGCAGACAGCTGTACTGCTGACTCAAACTTGTACATAAATCTAGAGGCTTTTTAGGAGACCAGAGTGCTTTGTTGAGATACAATATCTAATTTCGAACCATTTATTCAGAAGTTCAACTACCCAGTCAGTAGTTCTAGTCTGAATCAACACAGTCACATTAAACTGTTACAAAGTGAGCTCAGTCAGGGGTTTCATTGCACAATACCCTGTGATGCACCAGTAAAATAGATGTTGGGTCTGCTGGCATACTTTTCAAGTTAGGAGATTATTCTTTATTTATAACTCATCACAATGTTCCTAACTACTTAAGATTGCCCAGCATACTTTAAAGACTATTCCTAAGAGGTCAGTTGCCATAAAAGTGATTTTAAGTTTAGTTTTTGTATCTCCCATAATTAATATAATTCCTGAGCACAGAAAAGTAAAAATCAACAGACCTTCCTGTTTGTTTGTTTCTTCTAAACTCCTCTTCATTGTTAGTTTGGTATCTTCATCCTCTTCACTATCTAAACAAATGCAAAAATGAAATAAATTACACATTATTTCTATTAAAATAAAATCAGTTCCATCTTGCTTTTCTTTCACTGTAACAACATTGGTTGCATTTGAATACACTTGTTATGATCCAAAAATCAAGGTAAAACATGCGACTACCACTATAAGTGGTAGTTTAAGACAGTACCTCAAGAGACAGTTATTTTTCCAATACCTTCTTCCCTTTCTCTCCAAAATCGTAAGGCAGACCGCTTCAATTTCATATTCTTTTCAAGTGGTAACAAGTAGTAATGGGTTGCAGAAGCCACTACTAGTGTCTACTGCATTTGATTTTTTTAATACTCAAGTTATTAAGCAAAAAGATATTACTCCCTTTCTACAAAACGTATCAAGGATTTAATTAGGGGAAGAAGTGTTAGAGAGCATCCTTGTCTACACATGATCTTAGCTGTATTTTCTTGCCTAAATACTCCATTTGTGGAGTGCTGTAACTCAACTGAACAGTGCAGTTCAGCAGATGTTCAAGTCTCACAGAAGAAGAAAGTCGATACGCTCACTTTCATCTTCTGACTCATCATAGTCAAGCCCAGCCAAAACCCTACCACCTTTCCCTCTCTAAATAATGCTCTTTATGAGGCTGCCTTTCAGCTCCAGAATGACAGCTCTATTTTGGAGTTTGTAGTAGGGACTGGTGTACCTAAGGTGGGTTGGGTTTTTTCATTCATTTTAAACAGAGTCTCAGTAAACTACATGTTAAAACAAAACAAGCCAAACAAGTCAATGATTCAACATTATGGATTCATTCTTCTGCCACAAGCTTTTGCTGTTTGCAGAGATGGTCTCTGTAATGAGGTCTTGTAGTATTCACAATCAACTATAAGGCTTCCTACGGCCATATCAACAGATGCACTTCCCTTGAAGTCATCTCACTTAGTACACCAATGTACTTCTCATTACATTTACCAGCAAAGAACATTCCAATATGGGCATCTAGTTTACTGACCGTGGGATTTCCAGCACTTTAAGTGGCCCAAGTTAGGAATTCAAAGCAACAGGTACACTTTGTAAAATTCCTTTTCAAACGCCTGACACATATACCTCATTTGATTGGTAACGTTGCGGACTTTCCCAATTCCAGGAATATAAACTCCAGCAGCTGGTATGAAACAGTTCAGGAGCCCACAAAGATGACAGAAAGAGCTGTATATATACTGCAGTTAAAATGCTCTTTCTCCAGATACTTGGCAGACTGACTGTGAATCTTTCTTGGAGCTGCCTTCTATCTCTGAAGAGAGATGGCAGAAGAGATACTATTTTTACATCATCTTCCAAATCAAACAAAGCAAAAGAAAGAAAAATCCACTGAACTCCCCAAAATGTCACTATAAACACTTATTAAAGAGGAAAAAGTACAAGGAAGAGGCATTACACAAGTGGCTTCTCCATTATTAACCATCCTTTTCATCTTCCAGCCCAGAAGATGTATCAGACTGCTCTAAAGTTGTGTGTCCATCAGACGTGTAACAGTTGAAACTGTCACTCCCAAACTCCTTTCTTGGCATAAGTATAATGGAAGAATTGAGTTCTTGTGAGCAGTAAGGCATAGTACAAGAGGGCCTCTGGTTTGCTACCCTTTCAAACAGAAATGCATTAAAAGCACTTTTCTGAGCATTTGTGGAGGTTTTTAAGGCAACTTGACAGAACACACTGGCAAATGGGCCAGGCAACATTATCCTGACTGTCATCTTGCACAGACAGCTAAACAGCAGAGGATAGGAGCAGGCAGAAATCCACGAGTTTCTTTCAGATATAACCTAAAGTAGTCAGCTTTCCTGGAAGTGGTTATAGCTTCAGTTAGCACTCACTGCAGAAGCAGCCACAAGAGCAACCCACTGATGTGCTGTTAAATAGAACAGCACTTTCCTGCTTACCTCCGACTTCCCCGACCCAGGCAACAGGCAAACTTGACACTCATTTTTCAGAATACAGCAGATTGGCAGCTCTATACTGAGTACTGCATCCAGCTCTGGAGTCCTTAGCACAAGAAAGACACGGACCAGAGGAGGGCCACAAAAACAGTCAGAGGGCTGGAACACCTCTCCTATGGGGAAAGGCAGAGAGACTTGGGGTTGTTCAGCTGGGAGAAGAGAAGGCTCCAGCCTTATTGCAGCCTTTCAGTACTTTAAAGGGGCCCATAAGATGGGGCCAGACTGTTTAGCAGGACCTGCTGTGACAGCACAAGGGGTACTGTTCTCTTTACACTAAGAGAGGGTTGATTTACACTACACAGAAGGAAGAACTTTTTAGCAATGAGGGTGATAGAACACTAGAACAGGTTGCCCAGAGATGTGGTAGACAACCCTGGAGAGATTCAAGGTCAGCTGGATGGGGCTCTGAGCAACCTATTCTAGTTGAAGATGTCCCCGCTCATTGCGGGGGCCTTAGACTAGCTGACCCTTAAATGTCCCTTCCAACCCAAACCATTCTGATTTTAAGATTTTAAGTTTACTGTCAATTAGAACAATTACAAATGCTAAAACAGGATCTGCAGATAGAATTAGTAGTTTGTTAAGACACTTTAGGATTCATCTTATGTATTAAGGCAGGCCTCGTCTTGCCAAAATGTTTTGCTAGTCACACCACCTTAATTACACCACTATAATAACACGGGGGACACCTTCCTATTGGAACAGAGGTGTATGCAAACTGGCATGCAAAACATTGAAACCTTTTTTAAACAAGCTGCCTGCCCCATGATTTATCACTGCACCTGAGATGCAATAACCAAATACCACTTGATAGGTAGAACATCACCAAGAACAGGTTTGTTTGAAACATAATTGAAGACAATGCCACTCAACTGCCAGAAACTATGAAACCTGAAAACAATTAGTACTGATGATCTTCTGTTAGAGGGGAAAAAAAAAAAATCAGCTTGTAGTGCAATGTGGTTATGAAGCATGTTAAAAGTCTCAAGAACTACATACACTCTGCCTTCACTGATCTGATGAAGGCTCATGAGTTACACTATGCCTTTACTGGTCATTATTTGCAAGACTTCTCTCCCCTCTACCTAACTGTATTAATCACAGAATGGCTCGAGTTGGAAGGGACCTTAAAGATCATCTAGTTCCAACCTCCCTGCCCTGCCACTAGACCTGGTTGCTCAGAACCTCATTCAGCCTGGTCTTAAACACTTCCAGGTATGAGGTGTCCAAAACTTCTCTGAGCAACCCATTGCAGTTTCTCACCATCTTCACAGTAAAGAGTGTTTTCCTAATGTCTAATCTAAATCTACCCTGCTCTAGTTTAAAACCATTGCCCCTTTTCCTATCACCACATGACCTTATAAAAAGTCCTTCCTCAGCTCTCCTGTAGGCACCAATCAGATACTGAAGGGCCACTATAAGGTCTCCTCAGAACCTTCTCTTCTACAGGCTGAAGAACCCCAACTCCCCCAGCCTGTCCTAACAGGAGTGGTGTTCCAGCCCTCTGATTGTTTTTGTGGCCCTCCTCTGGACCCGCTCCATCAGGTCCGTGTCCCTCTTGTGTTGGAGATTCCAAAGCTGGACAAAGTACTCCAGGTGGGGTCTCACAAGAGCCGAGTGGCAGAATCACCTCCCTTGACCTGCTGGACACACATCTTTGGATACAGCCCAGGATACAGTTGGCTTTTTGGGCTGCCAGTGCACATTGCCAGCTCATGCTAAGAACTTCGTCAACCAGCAACCCCAAGTCCTTCTCTGCAGGGCTATTTTCAATCCACCCAGCCTGTATTTGTGCTTGGGATTGCCCCAACCCAGGTGCACTTGACCTTGTTGAATTTAATGAGGCTGGCATGGCCTCACCTCTCCAGCCTGCCAAGGTCCCTCTGGGTGGCATCCCTTCCCTCCATTGTGTCAAATGCACCACTCAGCGTGGTGTCATCAGCAAACTTGCTGACAGTGCACTCAATCCCACCACCTGTGTCACCAACAAAGATGTTTAACAGCACTGGTCCCAGTACCAATCCCTGACAGACTTCACTTGTCACAGGTCTCTATTTGGACATTAAGCCATGATCACAACTTTTTGAAAGCGGCCATCTAGCCCATTCCTTATCCACAGAGTGATCCATCCATCAAAACTATGTCCTTCCAATTTAACAACCAGGATGCTTTGCTCAGGTCCAGGAAGATGATGTCAGTTGCTCTTCCCTTATTCATTGACGTTGTGGTCCCATCATAAAAAGCCACCAAATCTGTTAGGCAAGATTTGCCCTTGGTGAAGCCATGTTGGTTACTACCAACCACCTCCTCATTTTCTGTGTGTCCTAGCAGAGTCTTCAGGAGGATCTGCTCCATTATCTTGCCAGACACTGAGGTAAGACTGACTGGCCTACAGTTCCCAGGTCTTCCTTATCTCCCTTTTTGAAAATGGGGGTTGTGTTTCCCCTTTTCCAGTCAGTGGGAATTTCACCAGACCTCCAGGACTTTAAATATGATGGAAAGTGGTTCTGCAACTTCATCTGCCACTTCCCTCAGGACCAACGGATGGATCTCATCCAGTCCCACGGACTTGTGCATCTTCAGGTTCATTAGATGATCTCAAACCTGATCTTCTCTTAGAGTGGGCACACATTCAGCTTCCTCTGAAGGAAGTTGATGGAGTCTCTGCAATCTTTGAGTTAGTGAAAGTTAACCTATTAAGAAGCTAACAAAGTCAAATCCTATTTAGGAACTTTTCACACAAAGGCTTCTCAGGAACTCAAATTATACTGAGACCTTCCTTATCCAAAAGGAAAAGCATGGTTATGCATGTCCTGTGTTCCCCTGTGTCCCCACCCTTCCCAAACCCACACAGACCAAAGACTAAAGGGGGGGGGGGAAGGCAGTAAAAATTAGAATTAAGACACTGTGACATGTCTCTGTGGGAATCAGGAATAAGACTAACAATCAGAAGAAAAGGCGTCTGCAGGCAAAATGCTCCAAAAAATAAGGGGGTGGGGAACAAGAATTTAGCTTTCTTTATGGGATGGACTGCGAGAATTATTCATGTGAAACTCACCACTTGTCCAACAAAGAGAAGGAAAGGCCAACTGACTCAACAGATGCATTTTTTCAAATCAGAAGCCACTAGGCTGCTTTTCCACAGAGGGCAGGTCATTGTACTTCACTGAATGTTGCTGCTAGTGTGTCTGTACCCTGTGGCTGAACTCTGCTCTCAAGAAGGTCTTCGATTCCAGTTAAGAATATACTCCATGCAAATACCAAAGAATGGCTGAGGCTGGAAGGGACCTCTGCAAGTCTTGGCCAGCCCCCTCATCAAGCAAGATCACCAAGAGCCAGCTGCCTAGGACTATGTCCAGACAACTTTTAAACATTACCAAAAAGATAGTGTACTGGGGAGCTCAGAACTTGACAGTTAGGGCCTTACCCCTGCTGCATAAAGGGAAAGGAGCACCTTCCTCAACCTGCTGGCAACAGTTCTAATGAAGGACAACCATTGGCCTTAGCCAAGAGAACACACTGCTGGCTCATGGTCAACTTGGTGTCCATCAGGACTGCCAGGTCCTTTTCTGCAAAGTTCTTTTCCAGATGATTAATCCATGGTCAGCATATATCAGTTCCATGGGGTTGTTCCTCCCCAGGTGCAAGACTCTGCACTTGTTAAACTTCCTGAGATTCCTGTCAGGCCATTTCTCCCCTGTCGAGGTTCCTCTGGATGGCAGCACAACTCTCTGATTTATCAGCTGCTACTCCCAGTTTTGTGTCATCAGCAAACCTGCTTACTGTATACTCTGCCCCACCATCTAGGTCGTTAATGAAGATATTAAACAAGACCAGAGCCAGTATTGACCCATGGGGTATACAGCAAGTTACTGGGCTCCAACTGGTCTTCATGACATTGATCACCATGTTCTAGGTCTGGTCATTAGCCAGTTTTCAATCCATCTCAGTTTGCTCATCCAGCCCACACTTCATCAGCATTTACTCCTGGTACTGCTGGCATCTTCTGATGATGATTAGTAAATCAGAATGTTTAATTTGGAGAAATCAGGTGAGTCCTGTCTCTCTTGTGAAAACACTCTGCACATTCATAAGACACAGCCTCTTTTCTAGTATATTTTGTTAAAAAAACAAAGCTAGAAAACTCTGACTGTACTATTCTCTTAAAGAAATCCTACTGACTGTACTATTCTCTTAAAGAAATCCTACTGCTCTATTGTCCCCAGGTATTACCAAATTCCTGCTGGAAGGAAAAAAAGCCACAAACCACAAAAGCAAACTCTGAATGAATATAGAGCTCAGAAAGATCAACCCTGTAAGATGGGATCAAGTATAGTGATTCTTTTGACATTTTATGAGCCTCTCATAGAAACCTGTTCTGGGAAGAGACTGGTGAACTTTCCCAGACTGCAAATGCCACCCACTGTCCTGACATCAAAGCGCCACAGATGGAATCTGGATTATCTATCCACATGGCTCAGCGTAATTCGCCCTGTATCTGGATCCCCTTGCCTTCCATCCTCCCTAGTTTCCACCACCTCCTTAATTTCCATCAGGTGTACCAGTTCCTTTGTCTCATCAGAGACTATTTCCCTTCCCCAGCCTCAGCCCTCCTCCCTTGTCACACAACTGCTTAAGCACACTTGCTAACTACTTCACACCTCGTGCAGTCTCCCACCCTACCTCCGCTTCTCTCCTACAATGCTACTTCTCTTAGCCTTTTCAGTTACTCCCCATCTCATCTGCCTCTTTCCCATTCCAATATACAGTGACATTAATACCACAGTTAACTCGCTGTCTCTCCAACCACCTGAACTTTTACAGCTGTCTGAAGTATTCGTGTTGAGCATACCATTAAAGTAAACTCACCTACCTGACCAAGAACTTAAGATCAGTACCCCATCCTTACCTTCATTAGCAATCACATTCTGAATGTGTGCTCACAATGCCTTCAAAACATGGTTCCTTGGCTTTCAGAACCCTTTCCTTTATTCCTACTTCAACATATCCCCAAAGGATCCTCTTCACATACTCTTTCCTAATATTTACTGCTCTGATCTCCATTTCTTCATTAAGGTAACAACACTTGTAAACACAACTACAGCTACTCCCCGCTGAGGGTTCACAAATACACAAGACCTCTCTTCCTCCATGCAAACTAAAGCTTCCCTCTCTAAATCTCTCCCTACAGATGCTCATTAATCTGTTCATTCAGGCATGGCCTGCCTGAAAATAAAGCACTAAATCCCCCACCCTCCTCAAACTGCATTTTTTGGCAACTGGCCAATACCATGATGGTCACTCAGACTTTCATTTAACCTTCATCTTGGACAACTCTCTAAAATTCAAAACCAGATTAGACTAAACCTTGAGGATATTTTTGTATAGTCTCAGCTGTGAGGTCTTCCCAGTTCATCCACTTAACTACAATTCTTGTTCAGACTCATCATCTTAGGTTTTAATACGTTTCTTTCTCCTTAGGGCATATATATATACATACATTCAAAGATGCACAGAAGAGATGCCCCTGACACACAACAGCCAATAACAACTTCCTGTGGTAGCTAAGCACAATGTTACAACTCAAGGGTGACTTTCTTATCACTCCCTACTGCAAAGGTTGTGGCCACTGTAAACACAGTGTAAATAAAGGAACAGATTCTTACTAGAATAACTACTGTCAATTCATGGTGCATCACACAGAAACACAGTTAAGCTAAAGCCATCAACTTACACAAAAATCACTTCTGTCAAAACAAGAAGTTGTGGCATTCCTGTCAGTGTCAGGACAGGGAGGATAACCCTTAACCTATAATCAGCTTTGCTCTCAATATTGTCCAGCACTTATTACCAGTATAAGCTGTAGTAGTAGAGTCATGACTAGGTATCGAGTGTCAAGACACAGACATGGGAATAACAGTGTTTTTCTGCATGCTACAGAATTTTCTTTGCAAAGGAATTACAAAGGGAGACACTGGAAACTCTTCTACCCTTCTCAAACTACTCAATTAACATGCATGAATTGTGTGTTGTGTCTTCAGAAAAAAAAAAACCACCAAAACACACCAACAACAAAACACCAACAAAAAAAAACCAAACAAAAAATATGAACTTAAATTTAGCAGCAGAAGAGAGCAAATAAGAAAAAAGTCTTGCCTATTTTTCTCATACCTCAAAAGAAATTAATGCATCCACTACAGCCCATGGTCTCCTGAGATAACTTACAGTTGATATCCTATTGCAACACATGCATTTTAAAATGAATGCACACGAGTTGCCAGAGCAGTTCTGCTGACATGGTAAAATGGTTCACAAGTTGCAATTGT
This sequence comes from Megaceryle torquata, assembly GCA_024611175.1. Lineage (NCBI taxonomy): Eukaryota > Metazoa > Chordata > Aves > Coraciiformes > Cerylidae > Megaceryle > Megaceryle torquata. Next base: position 18,737 of record JANIJG010010058.1, on the reverse strand, counting down.
CAGAGATTGCCACAGTCCAAACATAATCCACCTGCTCAAAAGCTAGTGATAGTTCTGTGATCATGATTCATGGAAACAGCTTCTTAATTTTGAAGCCCATCCAATACCAACAACTGTCTTATTTTTCAACACAATTCTCTGTGGTAACTGTTTCTCATTTATTCCTCCCTCCAGAATAAACAGCCATAGACTTGAGAAAGTCACAACGCAAGCAATTCTTGTTTGCATTTCCTTATATTCAGCTGCATTTCAGTAACAGGACAACAGGTTATACCAGCCTATGCTATAGATTGCACTACTTTCCATCCCAGCCCTCCGATACTGGTCTTACCATATTAATTCTTGCAAATGTTTGGTGATGCTGCTGAGCCACACAGTGAAGTGTATATTATGTGGTGGGTTTATCTAAAAAAAAAAACCAACCCCAAAAAAACCTCCCCAAAACCCCCACCAAACAAAACAAAAAAATAAAACCAAACAAACAACTTTATAGACTTCTGATAACCACATCAACCTATGCCATGAACACTGGCCTGTTACCAAAACAGAATTTTCTAATGCCCTGTTTTGATACACAAACAGAAGACAAAAGGCTCACTGCAAGTCTCCCCCTGCTGACACTAACTGGAAACATGGATCAAGGATGACTCAAGGCAATTCTGTTCCTTACAAGTCTGCCAGGGAACACCAACAGACAAAGGATTAATGTGCAATTCCAATATTAATGTAGGAAAGGACACTGAAAGAAGGGTTAGATCAGGGAACTTCTGAAAGCAAGACCAATAAAAAAAATATACCAGAGTGTAATTTATACACAGAAAATAGTTAGATCAAAGTCATTACCTCTGAGCTAGCATACGCTGGTGACTAAAGCTGTACTAGCAAAACTACCCAGGCAGAGAACTAGAGTATCCTTACACAGCAAAACAGTCATCCCCCCTCTCCTCACCCTTTTGTATTTTAAGTCACACAATCTGTAAAAGAGAGAACCTCTACAGCTAAACTGACTTAAAGCTAAACTGACTTAAAATTACTGCTTTTAAGTTACAGCTCTTTTCTAACTCTTCCTCCCAAAACTATGTCGAGTTCTCAAAGCAAAACCAGCCTCCCTCATTAATATATAGGTAAAGCTATAATTTTATTATAAGACATCTACCAATCTAGGAACTTCAATACACTCTACAATGAAAATATTCTTAGTGGGAATGCAGTGATTCAATGTGCAGTTTTATGGCTAACTGTGGAGCAGGGTCATCTTCCCCCTTGAGCAAAATGAACTGCACTAGTGAAGGTAACAGTTCTGTAACTTACTATGCCAAGAAACTTTATTGGTATGGATGCTTCCATCTCCAAAAACCATCTGAAAAATCTAGGCCAGCAAATGCTTGGGGTGGCCAGAAAACTCTTCAGGCACCTCTTCTGTATCAGAAACATATAAATCAATTCCAGCTCACCACAGATTTTTTTTTTTCAGGAAGCCATTTAATTATCCTATCTTTCCTTTTCCCCTCTAATTGATCAATAGTAATTCACCATTCAATGCTAGCACTCCACTTTCAGCTTCCTGATAGAAGAGCAGAACCTGTGATAGCTCTCATACACCTACATCAAGACTAGCAGTGTATTTTTATGAAAATAGTTTAGGGCTAATTCAGAAACCACTTTCTGTAATATGCTCTCAATTTACAAGCCCCCCAAAACCACAACAAGAAGTCACTGAAAACAGTAAAGTATCTATGGAGAAATCTCAGGTCTTCAAAGAAAATTTTACTTGAGGATATTTTAAAATACTGAGTACTAAAACTCATCTTAGCTCTGCTATTCCTTTGCATGAAAATGAGCTGGCTCAAACCTCTTTGATCATCCTACATAAAACCAGTGTGACCATTTCAGTAAGTCATTAATTACAATATGGCATTCTAGAGAACTTAAAATAATTCATTGATACGTTCCCTCCCAACAGATGCGAGAGCCATCTGCCCCTGAGGACACTTACCAAGTGACTGGAAGTAGCCAGGAGGACAATGCGAGTTAAAAAAGGCAGAGCTATTTTGGGAAATAATGCTTTAGCAGGGTTGCATTTGTTTCAGACCCAGAACAAATCAAACAAAGCAGATCTGAGTACAAACTGATAAATATGCACACGAGTGCCCTAAACAGTTTCTCTAACTAGAAAGGAGTTTTCAGACTGAAACAACAGTTTGTGTCCTGCTATAATAAACAATACAGGAAGGAGAGAGTTTGTAATGATGAATAAAAATGCTTAATTAAGCCTGGTCTCGGTGCTTGCCTCAAGCAAATTGATTTTTTGACCTGTTTCTTTGAAATAGCAGTACAACACAAAAAGCATCAAGCAACAGCTTGTGTTACCATCAGCAGTGTTCAATTTTTTTATTGGAAAGAACTGTGGGTTTACTGGAAAGTTGGTGTTTAATGTTTACTTTCTACCTTTTGTAGTATCTGAAATGCTGTTTAGCAAGGCACACATCATGTCTCCTTCAATGTGATGAGGATTTAGGATGCGAGCTGACCGCTGGGTCATCTTGAATTGAGCTTCGAGTTCCAGGAAGCTTTTGTCTCCAGAAAGTACAGTAAAAGGAATTTGCTTGGGCAGATGCTCATCCAGACGGCCAGCCTGTACAGAAACAAATGACAAGTGCTGAACTGAGATCATGGTTTTCTCTCACGGGGTTTGGCAAGCTTTTTGTAAGACAAGTCTTGTCAGGAAAGCCTTCTACAGCAACTTCTGCTTGTACAGTCCAATGCACATTATACCACTGTGAAAAGTATTCAATATTCAGTATTTCAATAGTTTGACATTGCATTTATTCTATACATATGCCAATAGATAGAGGAAATTGCTACCAGAACAGTACAGATGGAGTATGGAACAAATTCCTAAAAAGCAGAATTTCAGAACTGTCTACATAAAATGAGTTCTGTGCAAGCATTTTAAGAATTAAAAAAAAAAAAAAAAGAAAGAAGTGTAATGTAACATACAAACACTGCTGCAAAATATGGTTATATGATATAATTAGATTTTCAAGTAGTTTTATCTAACTGAGAAAGTGCTATATAAAGAAGTCCCCATAGCATCCCAGATTCCTGTCCTTCACCTGCACCTCTCCCAAACCAGCCAAAGCCCTAGGTCTACTGAACAGATATACCGCTCTTTGTCAGCTAAACAGGGTCTCTCAAACCATCATCCATCCAATTCCATCTTAAAGATTGCCCTAGATTTGAACTACTTGAAGAGAGAGATGGGAATGAAACATTTCTCTCTGAAACAGAAACTGTAAGAATTATGCTTTTTTTCATTCTTCATTCCTTAACCAGCCTCCTTTCCTTCCCTGAGAGACTGATGTCCTATTTGGGCTAACTTTTTTATTCCCATGGAAAGAAGAAGGAAAAAAACCACCCAAAACCCAAACAAAAAAACTACATCACTTTTCAACACGCTGTCTCCACTTAGTTCAGTGACAGCTTTATATTTCTTTTTAGTGGATATAGAAGTGACATGAAGAGAACCTAAGAATTTCATCTGTAATTAGTGTTTACCAGATATCATCCTGCCACTCCAGGTACAGAAAACCACAACAGTAAAGGATACATGCACTAGCTTACATGAACACAGAGAGCAAAGTCTGCTGCTTCTCTTCTGGTACCGCAACGTGGATGAAGAAAGAAACAGCCAATCCTCTTAAGGTAATTGTAAATTTTGCACTGCACTGGAGGTTTCCAGTTGCCATATCCTCCTAAACAGTGAAAAAGGGAAAAATTATTGAAGAAAAAAAGCCCCAAACAGAAATGCCACCATGAATTAAGAATGCAAGAAGGCTTTAAAAACAGAAATTCTTGTGTAAATGTGAAAGTTAAGATAAACACACAGCAAAAATCCTGAAAGAACCCTTTCTAACCTTCTTGGGTTAGAAAGCAAAAAAGGAAAAAGTAGCTAGCCTGATTCTACACAAAGACACTCACTCAATTTCACATTAATTACTTCAGTATTGAAAAGCTTATCTTCTAGATACGATATAGATATCTAGATAGATGTGCATTTAGACACAAGGGTGTACTTCTCCAGTTTTAAGTACAGTTATGGTTAACGTGCAGAAGCAAAGGAGCTCTGGGAATGTAGTACAAGTAACAGAAATGCTTCTCTTAGTGAATCCTGTATTATCCCAAGATTATTTCCAACAGTCTAACTGCCTGACACATTGTGTGTCAGAACTCTTTAAAAAGAGGACCCAAGAGCTGGAACAATGGCTGAAACAAATGCTGGAGTCCTGGATCCAAGCAGTCCTTGGATCTAGTCAAGGATAAGCAAAATGAGTCTACAATTTGGGGTGTGTGTGCGTGTGTGTGTGGAGTGCAGGATTTTTCTAAACAGTATCCTAAAACTTACAGTTACTGGCTGAGAAAATAGTTGGATAATGGAGATGAGCTGAGTAACAGGCCTGCTATACAGATAAAAAGGAGACCAGGCTGAAACAGGTTGCAAGGGAAAGGAAAGAAGCAGCAAGTCTCTCAAGATGAGGGAAAACCACAGGAGTCTGCAGTTACTATGGCAACCTAAAAGGACAAACAAATGGAAGGGCAATTTGAAGGGAGTAAGAATTTCATGACATTCCGAATTGCTAAGAAATACTAAGCCTGTAAAGCAGAGGTGAAAAAAAATGTTGCTTTATCTGCTAGATGTCAACAGTGGCTGAATATAAGAAAGGAGTTTGAATGGCAAGTGAAAGCCTGATGGCACTTAATAGGAGGGCATGGGAGACTAAGGCTCAGGAAAAGAGGTTCCAGAGGATTGTGCATTCCAGCCTGCCCACCCCCAGGCTGACAAAGCAGAAAATTTTCAGTAGATTTCTCCTGAGGCTTTCTGTTGTTTGTTCTCTGCTCCCCCCCATTTCAGCCTAATGGCTATAAGAGGGTATCAAATATTATCTCAAAGCTCAAAGATTTAGTAACAGGCTATGCAGAAGCAATTTAGGAGTATCCGCCCATGGGAAAAATAGTACGTGCAAGTCACTCATCTGTTGGTCATAGCCTTGGTCACTGCTATTTGGGAAAGACTGGTAACCAACAACCATGGCTTTTGGCCACATAAAATGTACAACGTGAACATTTGACCAAGACAGACAAAAAATGACAGAATTGTATTTACTCTGGCAGAGCTAGACCATAAATGGGTGAAGGACAACTGAATATTTGAAACCAGAAAAAAATACAGAGCCTAGGCAGTACAATGGAGGAACGCAGAGTAAAGCTAAGGCTGTATTAGTGAAAGGAGTAGCAGAAATAATGCAAAACTATAATATTAAAGTAAAAAAAAAAATCAGATGTGTTTATGAAATGCAGGAAAAAAATCAGAAGAGATGGGAATGTTGCCATATTTTCACAGGTTAAGCAAACAAGAATAGCCAGCATCAAATCACTCTAAACCATTATTAGTAGAGGGCACCTAAAATAAATCCAGATGTGCCTGGGAGCCTTAGCCTTCCCAGGCTCTGTAACAATATAGTTGACACTAATAGACTGCTAAATTTTTCTCTGATATGAATAGGGATCATTTTAAACACCACTAACTCTTTGACATGAGTTTTTTCAGTTCGAGTGCTCCAGGAGCCATTCCCACAAGGGGGAATGCGTGCAACAACCCCCTTTGGGAAACAAGAAATTGAGTGTCACTGATATGGGCTGGGCTGTGCCAGCAGGCATCTGTATTTAGAACATCCTTGGGCACAGTGTCTTAACCAGAAGAGAGGTACGTTTGCATAAGACCTTTGCATTAATAGAGGTTCCTAACACCAAGACTATGCTGTGAATGATTTTTCTTTTCTTGGATAGGTCATATGAGAGACATCTCTGACAACAATACAGTTCAGACATTTCTAGTTCAACTTTTTCTTACTGAAATCAAACCAGTGCATTTTAACCTTAGAAAATACTAATGGCACAGAGGACCCTGTCTTAACAAGCTTGGGTCAATTAATGACAAACCAGCTTCGAATAAATAGAATCGAACAAGTATGACTGACAGCAAGTGTCTGAATTCAAGTGGGGAAAAGTCTGACATAATTGAGGAATTATTCTTTACAAACCCCAGACAGAGTAGCTTTGGACTTTAGCTTTTTAGATGTCAAATAGGCTTGAGGTTTCTTCATTTCAGATTCCTAATAGTGGTGTGTGTGTGTGTGTGTCGTCTACAACTAAAAATGTTTTTCCAAGGCTAAGTGGCTTGAATAACTATAGAAATAAACACCTTCAGCAATTAAACTACAACTAAACCCCAAATCACAAGAACCTCAGAAGTCAAAGGGTACAGAGGTGAAGTGAAATTTGACTAGATGTCAAGCTGGGCAAAGCATCACAAGGCAAGAACAAACATCAGTCATATAGAAAAAAGAATACAAATAAATGCAGCAGCCAAGCAACAAGAATTAAACAGAAATCTGGGATGATTAGGAATAATCTAAACACTCAAAATCAGTATTTTCTGTGGCTCTGTGCCCACACACAAAGATACCATTACTGCACAGAGAGGCCAAAAGCAAGGAAATGACAAGCAGAACACAAAACTCAGAACCATAACCCACTTTCACAGATAAAATCAGAGATTTGGTCTCCAGGACTCCTAACAAGCAGACATTAGACTACAGATCCAGGAGCACAGCTGACTGTTAGAATTTAGACTTTATATTATGAAACATACTTACTCTGCCTTCATCAGCTAACTGCAATACCTCTTTCTAAGAGGTTAAAAAAAAGAAAATAAAAAAATCCAACAGACTTTTCTGTCCCCTGGGAAAACTCTCCACTTTATCTTTTAAAGAAGGGAATAATCATAAAGAAATTAAGTGAAATGGTGTTTACTAAGTGTAAACACACCTGACAATTCCTTCAAGTCTGTTAAGATGATGTCTGTGTTTCAGGCAACAAATATTTTGTATCTGTCACTTATCTAAACTTTACAAAAGTATTCAATGTACCATGAGCAAAATAAAGGCAGATACACAGAAAATCAGTAGGGAAAAAAAAACAAAAAACACCAACAAGAATCATACAAGTTGGAAAAGACCCTTGGGATCGTCAAGTCCAACCATTAACCCCCTCTACAAAGTTCACGTCTAAGCCATGTCCCTCAACACCACATCTAAACGATCCTTAAACACATCCAGGGATGGCAAGTCAAGCACCTCCCTGGGCAGCCTGTTCCAGTGTCTGACTAATCTCTCTGTGAAAAATTTTTCCCTAATGTCCAGTCTAAACCTACCCTGTTGCAGCTGAATCCATTCCCTCTTGTTCTATTACTAATTACCTGGGAGAAGAGACCTCCCAACCTCCTTTCAGGTAGCTGCAGAGAGTGATGGGGTCTCCCCTTAGCCTCCTCCTCCTCAAACCAAACAGTCCCAGCTCCTTCAATTGCACTTCATAAGATCTATTCTCCAGGCCCTTCACTAGCTTCATTGTCCAATGAGGTGTCTGCATTAGTTGGACAAGAAGTTGGTTCAAGAATAGTCAGGTAAAATATCAAGTTAAAGGGATGCTATTGGTTGACTTCACTAAAGCTTTTCTTACAAACACCTAACAATGTGAATTCCATCAAGCACCTTGTACCACTACTGGTGTCTTCTGGTGAGATACACCTATTGATGTACAGAATGACCAGGGACATTGTTAAGAAACAAACCAGAGACAGAAGAAAATTCAGTTATGAGAACGTAAATTCATGCCTTTTGGAACTAAAAAGAAAAACAACATTACAACAAGGACTTTGGAGTTAGAAAGAAAATAATCTCTGAGTATTATGGCCATCCTGATAATTATGAAAACCTTGTATGATACAGGCTAAATTTAGCTGGGAAGCAAGAAGAGACTCCTAAACCACTCAGCAATACTGGAACAATATTCTACATGGAATAACAGGAGTAGAGGAGGTTAAGTCTGAGCTGGAAAAGTTCAAAACCATTCCTATCACATGTTGCCTGTGACACTGACTCAGGAAGCCCTAGTGGCTATCTGTTCCTTTTGTTCATTCTCTCAAAGAATGTCTGCTCAAATATTTGCCTAGACATGTTAATCTTATCCTTCTATTTCCTTCAACAACATTTTACCTTGAAAGCCCCAGATGAACGTCCCTTGGTTCAGGTTAGCTGGCAGCTGTGTGAATAAGCTTCCCCAGTTGTCCAGATCCACCAACACAATGTGAGTCATGGTACTCAGGTAGTCAAGATCAGGAAGTTCACCATCTTCAATGGGATAAAAAAGATGCATTTAGAAGTTCACCTGACTTTCTGGTCAATAGGTATCAATTGAAGACATACTCTATTCAACTCTTCTATAAGCTACAAGTAACAAAACGTGATCCTATTTTGGTGATTGCATTGCTTTTAAATCAGCTGAAGTAGCGTTAGTAATGCACACATCGGACAAAAGAAAGTAGAACCTATTGATACGACGGTGTAGAGCTGGAGAGTTTTATGGTAGGCATAGAAATTGTTGTCTTGCACCGAGACATTTTAATAGCCTGTTTACTGTTCAACTACTACAGCAAGTTTGTCGCATTTAATTGCTTACAAGCAAGAAAGCACGTAAAATGTTTGGAGACATATTGATTGTTCTATGTCTTAGATAAATGTCAACCTTTTAATCAAATGCATTATAATACCACAAGTAATTAAAAAACACTTGGAATTTTTGAACACAAGGTACACCTTCAATCTTCTTGCTGTCATTCTCAGAATCATAGGATGGCTTAGGTTGGAAAAAGTGACAAACTTAAGAAAACAAATTTGCACGCTCGAGGCGAAAAAAACCCCAACATACTCAGAATATAAATTCTCAGCTGAAATTATTTTTTAGCAAACTAAGGAAAAGGAGAAGATGGTGTTATAGTAGGACTGTCCACATAGAAAACACTATCAAGCAAATAAATATTTATACATACAAAGAATACAAACTTCTCTTGAACATGTATGTGTTATAGACCACTTCTACATTTACTAGGAGTTAGATCTCTCTTTGGGGTCCTTTATTGTCTTCTTCCTTTTAACACCAAATGATGCTCCCAACTAATTTGACAATCAAGTGTTTCAGTCCCAGGGTTCTCGCATCTGTCTACTTTTTATTTTTTAAAGACTTCATGCATATGGCATATAGCAAAAAATTGTTGAGTCCCACTTCTGGAAACTCAAATACCAAGAATTCAAAATGCAGCTCTGAGAAATATCAACTATTAAATTCTGAGTTTATTTACAGACAAGTTGCATGCCACATACTGGTACTGACATTGAAACACAGCGTATTAAAGTGTTTTTCTAGTGTTAAAAAAATAGTAAAAAAATAATCTACAAACCTTCACCGGGTTCTTCAGAGTGTGCAGAGTTCTCTTTTTCATTCTTTCTCTGCAGATTAGACAACTGTGGTCTTTCCTGAGTCTTGGATGGAGATGCTTGAAATTTTCGCTTGTGAGGTTTTTTGTCCACACATGCCCCACTTGCTGTGAACTCAAACACTGTATTTTCTGATTCTGATGCAAGACTTGATAGATCAGGTTTCTGCAAGAAGCAGTGTTTCATGTGATAGTGCTGATGTGCACTCTGAAGGTCATCAAAGTTTTTGTTGCATGCAGCACATCTAACAACATACATCTCTTCCTTACGTTTACGTGGCACGTGACTGTTGAGATGACTGCTCAAATCAGCAAAATTCTGTGCAGTCGCAGAACAGAAGCAGCAGCGAAACCATAAGTTTCCTTTTTGCAGCATGGCCTTCTGACAATTCACATAATCGTTCCTCCTGTTTATTTTGGAGACATAAACTGTCCGGCAACCACAGGTTAAACGGTCTCCCTTTTCTACTGGGAGAAAGTCTTCCTCTTTTTTTATTGATACTTCCATCTGCTCAGGCACAAATGCATAGTCCATACTATGAATCTCCTTATAATGGCCTAGAAATTCTGCTTCTGTGTCAAAGAAGAGATTACCACAAAGGCCACAGAAGTATTTAGTCTGTGCCTCCTGGTTATGATACTCCTGGAAGTGTCGCTGTAGCGTTCCTACCTTCCGAAAGTGATTTCTGCATAAGCCACAGCAAAATCTGTGAAATGCGTGGCTTTCTAAGGACATGCAATGTTGTTTAACACTCTCTTCAGATTCAAACATCTCCTCACAAATGCGGCATTGCCATTTTCCCAGAACAGGACTTGTTTCAAGGGAGAGTTCCATAGGACTAGGAACGCAGTCTTTCCTTTCCCCCGCAGGAATGCACACTGCATCAGAAACAGAGGGCATAGGTTCATCTTCTAGAGCTTCTTGCTCATAGTAGTAACTATGTCCACCATGAAATTCAGTCACATGTCCCATAATATCCTCTTCTCCGAGGAGATCTACAGAGCATGCTCTGCACCAGTGAAGAAAGTTAGTCAGGTGTGCTCCCCCATGGAATCGGCTCATATGCAGGCGGATAATGCTTGAATTTTCAGCAAGCTTCCCACACACAGCACACTTGTGGCAGATCCTGTTTGCTGATAAAATGTGCTTTTCTACTGACTCTTCTGTAAAAAACTTTTGAAGGCATTCACAAAACCAGGCTTTTACTTTGCAGGCACTACTATGACTTTGGTCTGCTACATGATCTTCATTTTTATCTTTTAAGTCACTCTTCCGTTTTGAAGGAGCAGACTCCCTTTCACTGGTAGACTCATTTGAAGACAAATGTCTTTTAAGCAGTGGTCTTGACCGATCCACAATATGGCACAAATGAGACTGATTTTTGTTTTTACCATTGATATGACAGAACATCAAGATGGACTCTTCCATTGTAGTAAGAACTTTAATGTTATGTTGAGTGGTTTGCTTATGCTGGGTGATCTGATTCGTATCGGCTAACAGTTTATCACAGTTCTCACAGTGACCTTTTGTTTTAAATACCTCTGCAACTTGGGAGATGCTCTTCTTTGACAGTGCTACGGGCCCAGAATTATGACAACGTGTTCTAGAAGGGATCAAAAATTAAAGATGTTATATCATAACCTGAAACATTTTTAAACTTTTAGATGTACTTTGAAATATAACCCAGTAGCTACAGCAACTAGTGCATGGAAATAGTGTCCTCCATATACTTTCACTCACCTATTACCTTGCCAACAAAGCCACACAGTGCCTATCTAGTCTCTGCACTTTAGAGAACTGGGTGATAATTTCCAAAACTAGCACTGAGATCGATGCTTATGTTGTTGACTGAGTACATCTGAGAAATCAAATGCTGCCAACTTAGAAATAGTGGAACAGAGATCAAGTTCTGTTGTTCTGTTACAGAAAGGAAAAGGACACAGACCTCAACCAGCTTTCTGCAGCAGACTGTGTGAAGTAAGGCATGGTAAGACATGGAAAGGAGGCAGTTTTTGGATAGTTTACTCAGAAAGTCAACATTCAGATGGTCCTAGATGCCCTGAACACCACTAGGAACATACCTGTTAATTGATATATAGATGTTGGCATTATAAAATACAGCTGTCTCTCACAAACCTGAAATGAGCCGTTAATTCCATATGTGAGCGTAGGATCTTGTAGCAGGATATACACTTCACTTGGAAGGGCACCTCCTTGCACAGAGATATCAGAAGATTCTTTGCATAGGATGGGAAAGGTAGAGGAAGGTCAGCCTTAATTTCATCTGTAAGATGGAATGGCAGAAAGGGCAATCACACATTAAAGAGTTCTTTGACAGTATTTCAGCTCTCAGGTGACATAGTTACAATTGAACTTACTTGTCACAGGGTTCAAGAAAGCATGTTACCATTGTGTCATCTGAGTCACAGTAGCTGTGCAATGGAAGCTTTAAGTAAAAACATTTGTTATAGAAATTAAAAATATTAATCTCATATCTGAATCTGCATCCTGCTTTTTCATACTTGGGGACTGACTCTACTTCCCCTTTCCTTCTTCTACAAGGTCAGATATCTGTTAGGAAGGTTCTTACTGACCTGCTTCCCCTCCACCACCAGCTGTCTACTCTTAGTACATATGTTTAAAGCCATAGTGTGTTTTAAAAAGATAAAAAGTATGCAATTTATTTAACAAGTTCACACATACTCTCTGACCATCTATCTCTTTCCCATCATCAATGTTAATAGTCCTTAAATTTTTTAGGTGCAGGACTGTCTGTTGTTCCGAGTACATACTCCATGTCTAACTCTAGGTATCAGCAGAATAAAAAAAAAAAATCTATTGAAAAAAGAATAGGAAATTACTTGCTAGCTATATATTGCTGTTAATGTTCTGCATCCTAGGAGACAAATTTTCTTCCAATTTTCTGTTTAGTAAGATGTGATGATCAGCAGGGAGTAATTTGAGGTTATGCCTTTCAACTAACTCCACTGCTAGATCTAACAGACCGTGCTGATAATATTAACCATGACCTACCAATGCAAAGGCAAAAAAGCAGCACTTTTTTTTTGTTCTGGGCTCAGTGCTACCCATCTCTAAAGAAGAAAACACTATTTTGTACCTTTAATCTTTTCAAAGCAGTAACTCCCTAAGAATCTTTTTTTTTTTTTTTTTTAAACTTACGGCATTTTAAAGGCATCTACAGTCAGCACATTCAGAATTAATAACCTATCTGAGAATAAAAGCACATTAGATTTACAATACATCAGAGAACTGAGAACCATGCAGCTGACTGTCACTTCCAGGAAGACAGCAGTACTGACTCATCCTGCAGGAAGATTCACTCAAAGACTGTTTTTTACTGTACACTTTGTGCAGCCACTCAGGGGGAGGGCAGAAGTTAGAAGATACAGTTATGAAGATAAGTAGTAACTAGACCAATTGTTTTGGCCATGTAGGCTTATCCTGAAAGCTACGCTACCTAAAATATGGCAGCTTCTTCCATCAGTCAACTCCATCGATACCTCATCCATCTCGGGCTTTTACCTAACAGTGAAGTAAATGCTTTGCTGCCTATGGCTGCTGTCAAAGCTAAGAAGTCAGTACAGATACGTTGGTCATGAACCCTGTTTTCAAGACCATGATCAGACAGGGATCTTCCATGGATACATCTAGTAAGTGTGTTTCAGGATGTTACCAGCTTGTAACACAACTAGTATTTTTGACTTCAGTAGCAACATAGCTAGTGCAAGGCATCTGACCGACAGCACTGTTCCAGATAAGCAGGCTAAATTTACAATTATACAGAAAAGACACTTTTGCAGGTCTTTTCCATCAGAAATGTTAAGGATGACTGACAAGAAAAATGACCTATAGCAGACTCCAGACAGTACAGTAAGGGGAAGGACCATCACAGACAGCCTGACTAGAACTGAAAAAGAAATTTGTGTTTTGGTCCAGGTTGCTAAATGTAAACTTATTTAGGGACAGTAGCTGCACAGTGTCACTGGAGAATGAGAAGTTTGTAATAGGAGATCTGACATCATAGAGATAAAGCAAAGTTTGTTTCTCATTAAAGCACCCGTGATGAAAGAATCATTTCTACACATAAATACTGAATTTCAAAGCATCTCCTCTTACAGAGCTGTATCCCATTTAAATTCTTGCCAGAAAAATGAGAAACTTTAAAACCTTAGGCTTTTTTACAAAGCAGAAAAATGTCTCTTCATATCATAAGGATTAATTATCAGAAGGAATGAAAAGCAGCACACTTAATAGCAACATACCACTCAATTTAGAAACTTGGAGGAAGTGTTTCTTTTCTGACATATGCTGCAAGCATTCATCACTTTTGGTGAAAAGGAGGAAGCAGCTTGGGCATGCAAAACACTGAATATGCTGTGGAGGGAGATCTTTTTTATGGCCATCATTTTCATTTAGCTGGAAGAGAAAACGGTCTTGTTAGAGAAAATATTAAGCCATAAAAACAGCCCCAGTTCTCCTCATGCCCTTTCATTCGCCTCTCCTTTCTGTAGCAGTATTTTCAGTTCTATGTTTCCAGATACCACATCTATATTTATCTACAGTCTACCCCTATGCACTTCAACACTTGAGACACAAGGGACTGGCCAAACTGCCACCGTCCACCTCAGCTACTCATCCACACTACCCCAGCGATTTCTCCATTTCCTTCCTGCACCACTGTGAGCGACCACCTTCCCTGGGAACTACAAGCTCCATCAATTCTTAGCTAGTCCCTTTACCCAGGGACTCAGAAACAGCTCCTTCTGTCACTAACAGATGGTTTTTCCTGTGTCAGTTCTTCCACAATTTTGCTAACCTCCAGCTTCTCAAAATCCTGCTCCTCACAGCAGCCTGACAGGCCCTTGACCTTTATCAAAGTCAACTCCTTCCACCTCCTTTACCTTCTACATCAACGTCAGATCTCTGCCTTCAGGACAAAAAATTTTAATTGTGGTTCTGACATTTTTGTTTACTCCTTCCTTTTGTCACTCAAAGAATCTTCATGATACACTTATGCTTCCTCCCACAGCTCTATTTAGGATTATATCCCCATCCTTCCACACCAAAATAATCCCACTTCTTGATCCCATCATCAAGAGCCACTCCCTTTCCCCAAACTTGTCTGTAAGTCCTGATAATGCCATTGGACACACAACAGACCCACAACTTGGAAACAATGGAAAAAGAGCAGGGACAAACTATGATGCAATCTTTCGAGCTTGTCAGGTATGAGTATGCATCGTGAGTTACTAGTACTAGCTAGAAGTATTCTGAAAATCAGAGTATCTAAAGCATCCCCTGAATTTAACACAGCTTCTGGAGACTAGGTGGGTATACAATAATATTTGCTATTAAAACACTAAACTTTGAAAAAGCTACCTATTACCCAATTCAACACCAGGCTGCTTAACTAAAACCATGCACCCAGAAGGTAACACCTGAGCATCTGTCATTGCACTGAAGTTTTCCACTGGTAAGTTATGAACAAAAGGGAAAAAGAGAACATTATAAAACAAAAAGTGAAAACAGTGGCGGGTGGGAACAACAACAACAACAAAAAAAAGCAAGTACTGTTAGTTTATATTCAAATCAAAACTTCAGTGCTAGATTAACCTTTTCCCTGCTCTAAGATAACCAGTGAGTAGCAGCATATACATCCATCAGAGAGACTGGAAATGGAAGAAACAGTTGCATGTGAATCATCCAAGTTGTGTTTCTCATTCCGTTGTCTTTTTGGCCCAGCTCCCTTTCTGCTGTTTCTCTTTACTGTCACTTATTTCACCCTACCTTCTTGTCTTTATATTTCATAGCCTGAGATACAAAATAGGGAGTATCTTTTGATAGTACCAATAGAGGGACAAGAGGTTTAGAACAAAACTACAGTCCTCTCCAATGTACAAGCTGATAGTTCTAATGGGCCTACTGGCAGGATACGCCCCATGTTTGAAACACGGCAGAATAAGAAAAACTGTCTCAGAAGACTAAAAGGAGGCAGATGAGAGAAAGAGGGTTAAAAGGAAAAAAAAAGTCAGTGCATAATTACACATCTTGAAAACCCTCTACTAATTTGAGTCATGTGAGTTACTTATCCTTATAATCTTACCTTAGATAAAAGATGATCATTGTACTGCTGAGAGCTTGGAAATCTTTTGCAGCATATCACACAGGCAACAGCATTATTTGGGGGTCCATGTAATGTGACTGTTGGGTCACAAGGAGAATGATCAAACCTGAAAAGGAAGAAATAATTAACAAACTAGTCCCTTCTAAATAGTGATTTTTTTTTTTTTTTTTTTACATGGAAAATATTCTGTCTTTTGATGATGCCGGATGAAAACTTATAAAATCAACCTAAACTGTGTATTTCCTCACTCTCCCTATCCTTAAACTGTACCAGCTGTAGTATCCTGTACAGAGGAGATTCTCCCTGCAGCTTATAATGACCCCTCTGCAGAGGAATCACACTGTTTTTAAGAGCAAGAGAACTAACAAAGCCTCAATTTCCTATGGAGGGATTCGGAAAAAAAAAAAAATTTTTACCTCCCTGCACTAGTTCTGTCTGGGAAAGTCAGTTTTCTTTGTAGCAGCTTGTACACCTCAGTGGTTTAGATTTATGAACAGTGTTGACAGCACAGGGATGCGTTAGCTATTGCTGAGTGGTGCTCGCACAACATAAAGGCCTCCTCTGTTTTTCAGGCTGCTCCACCAAGAAGCAGACTGGGGGTAGGCAAGAGGATAGAAGGAGACACAGCTGGGACAGCAGACCTCAACTGACCACAGGAATATTCCACACCATATGACATCATGTTCAGCAATAAAAGCTGGGCAAATGAAAAGGAAGAGGGTTGCCTATCAAGTGGCATACATTAGGCTTTTGCTCTTTTTCAAGTTTGGATGAAGAAACAATAGAACTGGAGAACAGAAATCTTGTTTCTCAAACCCAGATATTTTAAAGTGTTCCAACAAGAGGGGGGAAAAAAAAAAAAATCACTTCTGAATGAAATGCAACAAAACAAAAAAACAACAACAAAAAAAAAACCTAACCAACCTTGAAATTAATCACATCTTCTATATAAAATTTATAACATAATCTTCTCTTCAAATGGAATTTTGTCACTATAGGCAGCTTAAAGTAGACCTGAAGCTGATCTCCTAAGGTCAAGCGTATTCTTTCATTACTATTTCTTGCACTGAGCTCCTGCACTATGTCCTTACCTTTGAAGGTGACCTAGGAGAAGAGGTCTGTTATCAAACTCCCTGTTGCAGTGCATCACAGGACAAGATATGGGACTGCTGTTGACTTGCATCTGACTTGCTTTCTTACAAACACCCCTTTTTCCACTGTTAATAGTGCCTGGTTTGAGACCTGCATTGTAAAACAAAGCACTTAATCAGAATCTGGAATATAGAGGCTTAAAAAAACAAACAAAACAACACACAACCACTAAAGCATTTAAAAATCAAGTTATAGCGATTCTTAAAAGCAAGCTAACAATGAGCCATAGCTCAGTTCTACTACACTAAATCTGCTCTTTCAGTTGCAGAATGTCTCTCCAGTTCCCAATAGGATTACTTTTCAAACACAGTGACACCCTTCCTCTAGGGCCTCCAGGCAATATTTTCAATTGATTCAGTTTCCTGAAGTTACACTTACCTATGTAGACATTTTAATGAGCAACAGTTCAATGGTAATATTTTTCCTTCTAGCACCTAGGCACATAGAAGTAGTTAACATTGCCTTAGCGGGTTTTAGACTTTGTATATTAAATTTTCTAAGCAGCAAAACATTTGAAAAATAGTTTTTTATGGAAATAAGGGTATAAGAACTTTCAAATACTGCTTTCTGGCAAAGCCAATGTTGTAAGGTTCGGTTATGCAGAAGAGGCACCTGCAAGCTGAATGTCAGTATTGTTCATAACAATTAACAGATGTTCTATTCTGCAACAGAGGTCTTAAAAAACATCACTGAAACTTAGCTTCCTGTTCTTACCTGGCATTTTTAACCACTGGTCCACACATAATCTTGCAGCTTCTGTGTCACTGCGTTCCCGAATAAATTCTAGTTCTTGCAACCCATGAGCGTATTGGGAATCAACTTTCTCCTGAAGGGGAAAATGTATCAGGTAAGGTGGTGATCAAATTTAAAAAGAAAAATAATTCAAGGTTAAGAATGTACACCAAAACTTATACAAGGGTTGCTAAAAACCTAAGGAAAAACCCCATAAAAATCTAAGGCGGGGGAGAGGGGGAAGAATGGAAGGGGAATCGTACAAATTGACTGCCTTTTACACCACAAAATAAAGATGGAATGTAACAGCAGTTAAAAGAAATAAAAGCACTTACATTTGTGACCTATATAAGAGCTACAGCTAAGGTGAATTAATTTACTGCACCTACTGAAGTGTCTAATGCATGTACAGAGCCAAGAAGATTCTTAAAATAAGATTATTAAGAGAAACAAATAATAATGATTTTTTTTTAAAAAGAGCAACAAAATGTTTATTGAAACCAAAGAGTAAATTTGTTCCACTGCTGAGGAGGAAAAAGAGGAAAAAAAAAAATAAAAAATTAGCAGTTTCACTTTGAAGAGTAATTTTAATTCTGCAGATTGCATTACATGAGGAGTGAGGAGCTGCCCAGCAGAAAAATATTTATCTTTAACTACAGGATTTTTTTAGCCTTTGTTCCCAGACTACTTCCAAAGCTACAGAGATCACTATCTCTAGGGAGAAAAGCTCAAAAACCCCACGGGTTGAGATAAGGGGGTTTCAGTACACCAACACAACAGGAGAACCAACAAGGACAGCGAGAGGGACAGCAGTCAAACACCACACACAAGAAAGCAGAAGTGAACCAACTGAGAAACGGCTTCCCCGCGGCCGGGCCGGCCCGCCCCCCGCCCTCATGTACCGGGCATGACGTCAGTATGGTATGGAATAACACACCCACTGCTTCCCTCGGCTATCGATTGTGAACCCTCTCCCAGCTTCTGGGGAAAATTAACCCTATACTAGCCGAACCCAGGACAAGAGACGTTAACATGTCTGCCCAGTTCTAACTGAAGATGACAGAAGAGGGATGTAGCCTCAGGACTTCAAGGCTACCTTGAACTCTTAACACCTTTTACTCTGTTCTATAACAGTTGCATAGTCTACTGTAGACTATAACAAGCTGTAACGAATGGAACATCTCCCTTCCGAGGGAGGAAAGGCTGAGGGAGCTGGGTCTCTTTAGCTTGGAGGAGACGGAGGGGTGACCTCGTTAATGTTTATAAATATGTAAAGGGTGAGTGTCAGGAGGATGGAGCCAGGCTCTTCTCAGTGA
>JANIJG010010057.1:0-49109 GCA_024611175.1 Megaceryle torquata | reverse complement strand
TGGATTTAGATTAGAAATAAGGAGGAAGCTCTTTACCACAAGAGTGGTGGACACTGGAACAGGTTGCCCAGGGAAGTGGTTGAGGCCCCATCCCTGGAGACATTCAGGGTGAGGCTTGATGAATCTCTGAGCAACCTGCTCTAGCTGAGGATATCCCTGCTTTCAGCAGAGGGGTTGGACTACATGACCTCTGGAGGTCCCTTCCACCCAGATGTTTCTATGTTTTATAGCAGGTCTGCAACATGCATCAGATGCAAGAAGAAAAAAACCTGAAATGATACCCATTATTTATAATTCTTCATAAGTCATTGGTCAGCTGCAAATACACAGCGATAGGTATTAGTGAATGTGTGCTGGCCTTTCACATAAATATCTCATCTTTGCTCTTGTGTTTCATCTCACTGGCAGCTTGATTTTTTTCAGAGACTTTTTTGTGCTGAAAGCACATTCTGGATCTGATCATTTACTACAGAAGCCTGGATACTGCAGAGTGCCTTTAAATTAATCACAATCATAAGAATGCTGGTTTCATTTAGAACAATGAAATATTTCTTTCTAACCTGTCACTTAAAAATTGCTTCATTTTTTCTCCTCCCACCAAACCCCTTGCATTCAAAGGGCTGTTGGGGAAGCTCACACTCAAGACACTGTGTTGGAAGAGCACGAAGTAGTACTCTAAAATGTCAGACCTAAATTCTTTGTGTTTAAAATATATATATATTTTAAGAATGAATATAATGTTATGGTGCACTGCAATCAGGTTTTTTTCTAAACAAGCTCTTTCAAAACATTTCTCAGCACTGATGTTGACTTTGAACTTCATGATTCTCTGCACCTTCATTGTTATGAGTCAAGCAGTGTGCAGTAAATCAGGCAACTGGGAGATCTGCTTCAAAATGCTATGTGAATCAAAATGCCCATACAGTTGTAGATAAATTTTGGACGACATTCCCATCCATCAGACAATATTTATGCTTAAAATGGCATAAATCAGTAAACACACTTCATTCACTAGGATCGTCCTTGTACAAAGTTGCAGAACAATGAATTTAGTGGATCATAGATTTTGCCTGGAATCCACAGCGTTAAACCTGAATAAAAATAAGGAACACAAAGTAAGACCACGTCTTGGTGAAGAAGAGAGAGGCTTCAGAGAATGGGGAAGATCAGGTTCAAACATGTGGATAATTACTGCCAGGAAAGAAAAGGCAGTAAACATCACTCATTTGGTTTTATATATGCTAAGTTGGAGCTCCCAGACAATGCAGAATTAGCTGAAGTTCAACAGTGAAAAAACTACAAAGGACATGATGAACCTGGACAGATAAAGACAGAAAGCACCTGCCTTTCTGAGGGAGTTAAGTAGAAAGCAATACAAAATTTGACTTTACTTGTCCTGTAATATTTCTTTCCAAGTGAGTCACTTGTTTCTTGATGATACATAGTATGTCAAGTGCCAACAGTCTACACTTTCTGAACAAAAGTACCCAGCAAATCCAATACACTGCTTGCTAACAGACTGCCAGGAAAATAATTTGGGGGAAAAAAATAATTCTACAGTACAAACAAAACTGAATATTATCACCTTCATACCTTTTTGTCCTCATTTTCAGCACACATCTCTACTAAGTAAAAAACAATCAGATATAGCCTGGGGAAAACATTCTGATTTACTTTTTATCAAGATTTCTGTATGTAACTCTCCCCATGTATTTCTCAACCTTGTCGATTCATTAAAAAAAAAAAAAATCAATGAAGGAAAAACCAAAAAAAACCAACCAACTCCGCCCTAAAACCCAAACAAACAAACAAAACACCAGACTCCCACCTTCCAATAGTATTTTGGCCACTGGGGGGGTACATGACATGAAAATTAATTGAAGCTGAAGCTATCAACACACGTTTGGATTGACTTCCCTTATCTTAGACCACAGCTACTTGAGCACATTAATTACACAGTTGATCTTTCTGAGTACAGGAGGGAAAACAGAGTTGCTCATTCAACACTATATACTTTGTACCCTGTCCATTCAGAAATGTATCACTGAATGTTAATTATCAGGAAAGGGAATGACAGTCCTGCCAAGAGAGGTCATATTTTCACATACAGTACGTGTTCTGCTCTAGCCAAGGCAAAGAAATTATTTCAGAAATGTGAAGGCAACCGAATGCAAGAGTGACAAAGATTAGCAAACATAACAATTAATAACGGCATTACACTGTGACAACAATAAAATACAGGAAGTTACCAAGCAAGCAAAATGGTAGTAGACTATTTAGATTTATGAGGAAAATGGCATGTCAGTAAGAAAAAAACAAGCAATGTGCAAAATAACCTAGAGTGAATCCCAAACACTGACTGAGGAAAAAACAAAAAAAAAAAAACCAAAAAAACCCCAACAAAACCACAAAACCCAAACAAAACAACAACAACAAAAATATTTGCAATTCTTGGAACTCAGAGCAGACGTCATCCCTTTGAATACCAGTTGTTCATATGTGACCAACTGACTTGAATACTGTTTCATGTTTCATGGCTATATATTAGAACCATATAAAAGCATAAAACTCAACTTGAAAAACAAACAAACAAACCCCCCCCCAAAAAAAAAGGCAACACTGGTCTTGTAAAACAAGACAACGGTACAGAATAGCAGTCTAGAGGGAAGTTAGAATAATACTCATAAAAGCATAAAATATGAAAACATAATTTCAAAAGTTATCTTTTTTTTCTAACTAGAATATAATTAACTATTCTGCTACTTGATTACTTCTGTTTGAAAAGGTAGGAATAGTCAATCTTCTCAAATTCACTATTATAGTTTCCATATCCTGTACCTCTTATTTCTCCCTTGTTACCCCAAGGTGTGTTTACACAAATTTCTCTCCTACACCTACAGCTACCTCTCTCACCAAAATCATAAAATTCACTATAATCAATACAAACATTCCATGAACAGTACCCACAGACAGCAGTGCAATAAAGGAGATGTACTGCTTTTAGTTTACGATTTTGTCCCCCATGGGACAAAATTTATGATATATAGTATATGTATATATCACATATATATATACATGCATATTTGCTCTACTGCACAGTTTAAGAGACTACCCTCCTTTATCACACCTTGGTTATAACCTTCCTATTCTGCATAATTATTACAAATTATCATTCTTACTGATCGTTTCTTTCATTTATATTAGATTTTCAGATAGGAAGCAACCTAGCTGCAAAGAAAAACAAACCTGTTACAACAGCTTTCCTCAGCTGTAAAAAAAAAAAAAAAAAAAATCTAAGAAAAATTAAAAAATACAAGGTTACATCTTTCAAGGTATATGGCAGATTGGCTGGAAGAGGTTTATATGAGTCTAAACTTAGTAGCAGAAATAGTTTATGCAGCTGAATATGTCGGGTTTGCTCCTAAAGACTACTTTTTCATCTGAAGGAGCATACAATGAATTTCTCTTTCAAATATCACGTTTCCAGTGATTTCCTACATAGAAGACAGAATGGCTTAATTAAAGACTCTGGTCAGCAGCAAGTGACCCAGTACTGCCAGGGCCATCAATGCCTTCTGTGGCATTATGCTCAGATAGCTCCCCACAGGCTTCTCATGAATCTAAATATCCCAGTGATAGTAGCAAACATCTATGATGTATTTGGTTTTGTCCTTCTAAAGATATATCCGCCCTCAAAGCGTTTGTTGGCTAAATTACAAGAAAATCTAACAAGCTAAAGATGAATAGCTGATTTTCAATTAGGTTCAAAACCAAGTATCAATCACTGAACGAATACTGTCTTTGAATTACAGCAGAATAAACCTTTTTGTGTGTGGGGGATATTGCAAGAGGGATATCTGGGCCATACATTCAGGTCCATTCACCAACTTTCTTTTCCTAAGTTTCCTGTGCTGTAACAAGAGAGATGTAGCAGACCTCCAAAGCACACAGGCCATCTAATTATTTACCACAGAGAACAAATGCACAGCATTCAGTGGTAAAAGCAGTAGCTTTCTACTACATAAAAGGAGTATTTGAAGTGTTGAACAGAAACACAGAGCTGTGAGAGTGAGGAGAAAATTCTTTTCAAATGCATACTTGATTAACTGAAGCTGTTAAATTGTTAAAACCTGGAATATGGACAGGACAAGAGCCTACTCAGCACCTGAATGACTAACAAAATTCGGCAGATCTGAAAAGGCAAAATGACTAATGTATTTCAGCTTGATATCTTTCCTGTGCAGGCTAACTTGAGAAAAAAAAAATAGAAGTATAAATAATATATTAGCAAGTAACCTGAAAACACCTATACACCTTCACTGCAACTGGATTATTTTTGAAGTTTTATCATAACACTATACAGACAGTTAAGCAGAAGGAAAATGAACTGAATATATAAGAAACAAATAGTTATTTCTCAGGTTAGAATATTGCACTGTTACCTCCTTGAAACAGGGAGTGCAAAACATACCGAAATCAAATGAAATACCAGCTCATGGAAAATGTCCATGTCCATGTTAGAGGAATTCCCTGCTGAACAAAACCGAACATGCCGACAAATCAGGCGGCAATGAGCTTGAGAAAAAGAATGGAAGCAAAAAGTCTTGTAAGAAAACAGGAAGCTCTGAAAGTTAGATATTCACAGGTAGCTAGCCAAATTCCATAAAATAATGCAAACATGAACAGCCTCTGCAGAAGCCCTTTTCACACTCAGGAGAGTGTGAAAAGGGCTTCTACAAAGATTTCACACCCTCCAAAGTGTGAAAAGTTGTCTGAGCTTGGGAGTCTTCCTGATACGGGATAAGGTTTATTAGTAAGAACATCTGAAGAGTCAGAGCCCTAAGATTATGTACAAAAAACACCAATAAAAAAGGGCAAGAACAAAGGAAGGTCTATCAGCATTTTGCAAAGAGCTGCTAATGACCACTTGAAAACAAGTGAAAATGACAGAAATGCACAATGATGAATAAGTAGAGAGAGTCTTGTTCTGGTATCGTACAGGTACAGTACATTTAATACAAAAAAACCCCAATTACTTAAAAGTCTCACCTAAGGAATAACTATATTCACATTAATTTAAGCCTTTTAGTCTCATACAGAGTATCAGGAAAAGGCATGGGGTATTGAAGAAAGACATTACTGAAGTGACTCATGGTTTGATTATGGACTTGTTAATTAATATATTTTAATAAAAATATAAAATATATTGACATCTAAATTAGTAAAAATATAAACTATTTAAAATATGAAATATATTAAAGTATCTTTTTCTTTCCTTAGAAAAATATCTCACGGTAACAAGGAGACCTCTTCACAGATCCTGCAAAGTTAATTGAAGCAAGGTAAGTACTAAAGTTAATTGAAGCAAAGAAAGCTCAGTATCAAGGTGAAGTCATCTTCACTTAGGGTTCATATTTAGTAGGCAGTCAACCTAACAACACTACTAAAGGGAATAAAATTTGGTGTGTCAGATTTAATGATACAGAAAGTAGAGAGATGGTATTAAAATGCAGTACAGGTACATATCTGAGAGAGTTTATGAGCCTCAGGTTTTATTACTCATATTCACCTATATGATTGGATGCTGTATATTATAATGCAATATTCAGACGTTCATAGCAAGGTTGTGACACTGCTGTATAAACCTTGTAATGCTAAAGGATTTAGCTTCCACAAGGTAAGCCTTCGTACGTAATTTTACTCTTTTAAAGCTTTTATGAAGCACAACCTTTTATACTGAATGAAACCCCAATATCAAGATCATGACTGCCTTTCCAAACTCATTTGGCTTTTTTCTTCTAATTCTTAAATGTGTCTGAAAATCTAAATCTGGCATAGTCCACTCACTCCGTAGCCCTTGCGTGAATCACAGATCTGTTGGTTTTCTATTCCTGTTCTTAAACACATAGTTTTCTTTTCTCTGCTTCAAGTATGACACATTTGGTCATCTCTTCTTTCCCCTTGCCATATTACAAATCAACCTTTATTAAGAAGCTTGATTTCCATAGGTCCCTGCCCTCTTTTTTTTTTTCCCCACACAAATTTCTGCACTTCTTTTGGCTTAACATACTGCATGTAATTAAGGAATAATTAATGTGGACCATCTTGAAATTGCTATGCTTTCAGAGTCAATTAAAAGCCCTTTACTTATTCTTGTTTTATTTTCTTTAGATATTTGATTAAGTGGTAAAGAAAGAAATGTCTCTTCTCATATACTGAAATGATAGACTGCAGATGAGTAAAAGCAAAGTGCTAAATTTCATTTTCATTATATTACAGCATTGAGGTCTGGGCATTTTCTCTGTAACAATGAGATCATCCATTTGCCGGTAGAGTTTTTTGGTATTTTGCAGAAAAGCAAACAACATAGAGAACAGACTCAGCCTCTCAATGTAACAACTAAATAAATATATCACAGTACATACTGTAGCTTAACCATCCCGGATTAATGAGCAAAATCTGAGTAACAAGTCATTGAAAACTAAACTGGAGGTGATAGGTATTTTAACTCTTCCAAATAGAGGAAAAGTTATTCAGCATGCCTGTAAGCATTTTTTTTCCCTTTAATTTTCCCTACTCTGTTTCTAGAAGCTAAGGCTCTTCCCCCAGCTTTTGATCCTCTAAAAAGATGATGCCTGGATAATTTGGCTCAGACTCAGGATATGCCACACTGCAGTGCAAGCAGATTTACCTTCCTTCTGCCCTTAGCAGGTGTAGTACCTTCCTTGCAAGATCTCTCCTTCTCCAAGCTCAACCACCTATAGCTTTTTCCATCCAATAACAGCATCAATATTAGACCATTGTTAAAAATCTCTTTTTGATGATGGAAGTTGAGCCATTCTATTATACAAAAGGCTCTAACGTGACCAATCCTAGGATCAAAAATTTCCCTTGCAAAGAATTTTCTAGGTGTCAGCCAAATGACCATCAGATAGGTTTGGTCTTCAAGAATTCTTGGGAAAAAAAAAGTAGTGAGATCCCTGGTGAAAATTAGAGAGCTTGACAGCTTAATCTGTAATGTGCACATATTCTGAAAATGCAGTTTTATCACTGAAAATATATATATATAAGAAGTCCAGAAAAGGAGTGGGGCAGGATTTCAACTCTCATTGTTAAGGGCAGCAATTTCAGAAGAGGTTAGAATTCTCTTTAAGTCTGGAGAACACCAATCCCTGAGCTGGTTGCTCTCTGAAAATTATCAGAATTTAAACAAAGGATAACAAATTAGGTGCCAAATTATAGTTAAACCAAGTGAGCAAAACAAGGTCTTTATGTTGTCCAGAAGTGCACAAGGAAAACGTCACACCTGAGATGTACACTTTTGCATCCTTGTTTTCCTTTGCAAACTGTATCTTTAGCTGAGCCATAAAAAGAGATATTAAAAGTGGGTTTTTTTAAAAGTAAGTAATTATTTAAAGTTCTCCTTTTATCTTCAGCTTACTTTATTGATGCTTTTTAACTTATTTGCCAAATCACATAGTGGTTCCTTCATTGCTTTCCATTGTTTTTTCCATTTGCATTGTTACTGTTGACGTAACTACTCCCACAGAAAATTCCATCTGAACAATGGCCTTTTCAAGATTACTACTTTTATTTTATCTTTTAGATCAAACACTTAGATTTTTCATCATTCACAGTTATGTCTATAGGTATTTAATAACACTGTTAATTGTTAAAATTATTTTTTCCCCAGAAAACTACTACTGATTGTTTCCTTCATCCTTCCTGATTGTTTTTCCTTCATCTGAAAAAGACTACAGTCAAGAAATTGTAAACAAAGAATTTATGAACCATTGTAATCTTGTGATGTTAAAGCTTGAAAGGGACTCGGCTATGCGGCAACAAGAGCCGAGTACCAAGGGTCTATAGAGACAGACACCAGCAGCTGCTATATCCCACAGTGGCAATGGGAATGAAAACTACTCTTCAAGGTAACAGTCTTGAGAAGGACACAAGACCTCATTCCAACAGAGCAACTTCTTGCTTTGGAGAATTTTTTTACTATGAATATTTGAGTTGTGGAATAGGAGACCAATTATTTTTCCATTTGCATTATTAGAAACTAAAACTATTACATGATTTTCATCCTTTTTTTTCGGGTGAATGTCCACAGAAACATAATATATTAAACTTCTGATATAAGAAATAAAAAGACAAATTAATTTTTAAATGTCTATGTGTAAAAATACACTGTGGTCAGTATCCACACTACTCATTCCCAAGTTTGCATTTACCCTTGAAAGAATTAAGCATTTAGACACTGTGCTGAAACCTAACTACTCTAGGAAATTATGAGAATGTCTGTATTGTGATTGTTATTTACCAGGAATTTATATTCTCTGAAAGTACATTGTTAGGGATAAACACACTTTTGTAACTTTTATTCGTGATTAAGAGAATTTTTGTGCAACTAATATCTTGACGTATACTTAGGCTGAATCAAAACTTCAAAACCATTGACAAATTAATTCATTATTAAGTAATACGTATCCAGTGATTATTAAAGCATCAGTTTTCAAATTGCAGCAAAGAAACAGACCTGGGGAGCTGCTTAGTAAAATCCAAATATACAAGCATGAGGTACTTTTCCTCTTTTTCAGCTATGCCCTACTTTTATGTAGGCTGAAGATGCTTTTATGTAGGCCGAAGATGCAGTAAACTTCAGTATATTCAAAATACCCTCACTTCCCTTGGTATTTTCCTGTTCTGTCATCCATGTATAAATCTCAGCTGATGATCTGTATCTCTAAGCTAGCATTCAATTACCATTCAATTACTCTCTTCCCCCCAGATCACTTGTCAGGAGCTCTGCAGCGATAGAAGCACTCCTGCAGCGCACATCTGAAAAAGTTCTTCAAACACTGATCAAAACACACCATTTACAGGCAGCTTCTCACAGTCCCACTTGTGTGATCCAAAACCATGATGTAAGTGCTCAGAGCAGCATTTACCCATAATGTCCATTCCTTACTATTACAGCATTTTTCTTCAGTTCTTAATATGATCACTCAGTTTCATTCTCTTCACAGGTAAAGTGGTTTTGCTTTAGAGTAAAATACAGTGTCTTGCTTTTAACTGTTACTTTTTGTTAAAAAGCCCCTACAACTAAAGACCCTAAGGCTGCTGAAATAAAAGTAGTTTCTCTGAAACAATAGCAAAATTTATGTACCGAATTTCTGACATTTCTCTTTGGAACCAGCTTCACTAGCCTGGCAGAGATAGAGTGTTTGAGACATGGAGGAACAGCAGGGAGAAACAACCCCCCAAAAATTAAAACCAAAGAAAACAACCCCGACTAAATTGGGTAAGAATAATAGGTCTGAAAAAAATACTGTGCAGACCTAAGAAATTCCAGAGCAGGAGAGGGTCGATTTAGCTGTGCGTATGCTGTGCGTTACGGGTACTAAGAAATTCCATCTTCCTTTGGGATCCTTGGTGGCTGGTACCTCCTCAGATCTCTGCCGTGAAAGATCAGCTAACACCAAGTCTAGCTTGTGGTGTTTTCTCTGGGTTTTCCAAACAGAAGCACTGCTGATTCTGCCTCCCCTCCTAGCCCACCAGAAGCACCTGCATTGCAAATAGGGTTCCCCAGCGTGTCCCTGTTCCTCAGCTCTGGAGTTACTGGAAATAAATGCTGTGCTTTGCCAGCGGGTGCAAAACCATGGCAAAGCTATTGCTACTGGGGACCGGTGTGTGGTCTATCACGTGGTTGTATACACTGCTGTGACTGCAAAGCTAACTCTAAATAAAAATGGTTTCTGCTCAAGGGTAAGCAGCATTTCCCTTGCAAGTGTCTCAGTAAACAACATGAAGGCATAATGGTGTGGGGGCCCACGATCACCCACGAATAGAAAACCCTGGCCATCACCTGATCATCCAAATGAGAAACAATCACCCAGCAGTCAGGCCTGTGGCACATGAACGTCTATGTGAGTGTCATGGAGAAGTGTCTCGTATGAGGGAACGGGTAGCAACCGTCAGGGGGTTTTCAGCTGTTGGGGTTTTTTTTAAGAGACATAGTAACACAAAAGAAATCCTTTTTCTATTCAGACAGCTCCACACCAGGCAGAGTCTGCTAGCAACAGAAGGCTGTATTTTTCTTTCAGTAAGTTCTTTTCTGGACTTAATCAAAACAAAAAGAAAACTGAAAGAGCAAATTTGCAGAGCTGGCAAAATTACTGATAAGATAAATTATTTCTTTAAAACACCCTACTATGTTCCCATCATCTACAAATTCTTACAGATAAATAACTACCTTTGTTTTATTCATTATGGCTGAGTATGGCTTTGCCTGGAACATGATGTGAGAGCAGCTCTAAGCTGAAGGGAGCCCAGCTAAATTTTTTTTTTTTTTTAAATCACTACTTTTCTTTGGCATACCCTCTGCTTAATGAAAATTAGAGTCCTGTGATAAACTGAAGGAGGACAATGAGCCACCAGTATCTAGAAAATTTATCTATCAGAAGAGGCAGAAATCTGAAAGGGTCTAGATTAAGATATTTAAATTATTCATATTAAAGTGGAAATGTCTTCCACATCCTATACTATGTTTTTTCTTCTCAACTGTAATAAACCCAGTAAGAGAGAGGACAAAGAATGACAGAATCTTCCATGTTTCATTATCATATCAAACGGTTTACCTTAGCCACTGGCAAGCTCACTTGATGAAGAATAAGTCCTGGAAATACTATTTTTTCCTTCGCAATGACTGAAGAAATTAATGACACAGCATAATACCAAATTATTGTGATCTGTAGTAAAGAAACACTACAATCCTTACAGAGTGTGAGCACGGTAGATTCAAAGAGTGCTTTTCCAAGCATCTGCCTTTACAAAGGGAAATATTACCTGAGAGCATCAGGATGCCTCATCTCTGGCCAGTATCGTTCAGATTTCATCTACTTTGGGGCTGACTCCACCAGATGCAGACAGGAGCACTACTTCCTGTAACAAGCATTCCCTGGGAGCATCTGTCAGAACAGAAAAACAAGTGGTGATTCACTCAGATTTCTAGTTAGTAGACATATAATACCCAACAGGAAATACTCACTTATGCAGTACAACGGCTGAGCGTGGAATTTTAAGAGGAATTGCATAATCGACCAATAGCAGTATCTGAAATAACACTGCTTAGAAAAGATTCATTTTGTCTCATGCAATAGGGCATAGTTCAGCCCTACAGGCATCAGGAAGGCATGTTATCTTCCATCCAGTATTTCAGATTGGACTCGGTGGTATTATGGGATAGTTCTGTTTTTTCTCTGAAGCATACAGTATTTGCCACTGCTGGAGGCAGAGTATCAAATATTTATCTGCACCTGTTTCCTTCATAATTGAAGGACTAATTGAATTTTACAACAATAGGAGAGTCCAGCAATGAGCTGGAGATCAACCAGAGAACAGTGGACTAGAGGCTGCCGTGTGGTCCTGGCACAAGAGCAGCAGGCTGGCTTGGCTGGCTCCCATGTCAGGATTAGAGTTTTGACACTTACCAATGAATTAGCCTTGGCAGACTGTGAATGATGCCTCATATATTGATTTAAACATAAATTTCAAGTTCTGGACTCCATTTCAAAGGATTAAGAAGCTCAAGTTACTTAATGACAGTGTAAAGAGAGGAAGATACGCTTTGCTTTTCCAGAATAATCTTGTGGCATGAAACCACATTCTGCTGTTAACTTTTCTATTTGAATCTCAACATGTGACTAGTTTAGATAAGTAGAATTTGCTCCCTTTTAGGGGTGACAAGTGTTACACAACCCTGAAAGTTAACTTACAAGACACTTTCCTTCCCATTCTAATACAGGACTGCTGCAAGATTTCATTATTTGAAAATGATGAAACTTGAGTTAGAAGACAAGTTTCAGCTACAGAAATAAATTAAGTTTCACCTAAGATGTAGTGAATTAAAAAAAAACCAAACAAACAAACAACAATGTGTATTTGACACATTTCCTATTTGAAAATTAAATTCAAGTATATAATGATTGAAAAACAAAAGACAATCTTCCAATGTGTATGCTAACTTTAGGAACAAGTTCATGCCTTCCTCCTTCTGCTGTCAGCCCAAGGCTGTGACCTGACTTTCCCCCGAACGATAAATATAGAAGATTGTACTTGAAATGAAGGTGAATATGAAAGTGGAAGAATTTCCTTTAAGGACATCTATTTAAAATAAATTTTCATGTAACAATCAATTATATCAAAGCTGTAATTTTGTATTCCTGCATTTTAATTTTATATCAAATCATTAAGATTTTCATTTGTTATAGGATTTTATAGGAAAACACAATGTCTGCACTCACAAATGTAAATAAAACTACTAGTCCATTTAAAATTTTGTCAAAGCATGCAAATATGCCATTTTGTTTACTTTTTAATATCAGTATTATTATTAAGAACAAAATAACCCTCCCAACTAATAAACCTGAACCTCAGCAGAGCAGATTTTTAAGAACTGCTGCACTGTGCCACAATAATCTCCAATAATCACATCAGCTTCTACCTTTAGTTCAATAGACTCTCTTGAAAATGAGAGAAAAACCAATGAAAACTGTCCTCACAAGTGTGGTGGCTTGACCCTGCCTGGATGCCAGGTGCTCACCAAAGCCTTCACCCCCACCCTTCAGCCAGACTAGGGAGATAAAAGATAATGAAAGGCTTGTGGGTGGAGAAAAGGACAGGAAGAGATCACTCACCAATTAGCATCCCAGGCCAAACAAACTCAACATGGGGAAATTAATTTATTACCAATCAAATCAGAGAAGGGTAATGAGAAATAAAACATCTTCCCCTCTTGCCATTCACGACCAATACACCAAGTTTACTCTACTTTAAAAAGGAGGAAGAAAGCATTTCTCCAACATAAATTTTCCTGGATTATTTATTCATTGTTGATTTAAAACTTCTTTAATTTTATTTACTAGCCCACGTCCACATCTGCATTGCACTGGAGTACAGTGCTATGTGGAGCTTCCTCAGTGTTTTTTATAAACTATACTCAAAATTCAAAGCTATGTTTCATAATGACATTGTATACATGACTCTTTAGTGCTGTCTGCAGCCTGGCTTTTGACCAAAACTCTCCATTCTACTCATCTCCTACAAAGCTGAGAACTGAGTGTGGCCACACGTATGTCAATAAAGGAAATGGAAGGGAAATCTGAGAAAGATTAAATGATTAAGGATTCAAAAAGAAACCTGACCCACTCTGTTTAGATACTCATGGAAAATGACTTGCTGCTTTAACAGGGTTTGAATAGTGATGGCCTGGGCAGTTGCTGCAGTGGTCAGATACCCTGAGATCCCTCCTGTATCCGCTGCTGCTCTCATACTTTCTGTCAACACATGTGATTTTAGGCTGCCCCAATTCAACAAGCAAACACTCCAGTCAGCTGCAGCTAACTAGCTGTAATACGCTCTGTGCTTCAATCCATAGGCAAAAGTGTCAGGCATATTTCTTTGCTTGTTCTCTGATATTCTTCTCTTACAGCCTGACATATTCAAAAGGTGACCAGACCAGTTGATTTACTCCAGTGTTTATGTTTTTTCTTCGTATTTCTCAAACTGGAAATTGTATGCCTTGCAGTCTGCTACGAGCACAGCAAACCTTTCGGGAGTTCATCTATAGGTAAGATGTATTTCCACATTTATAGGAAAGGATTTAACCGTATTTGTGTGCCACAACAAGTAAGCATATCCTCAATAACTCTGTACAGTCAGGAAGCCAGAAAAATCACCCTGTCTGCCTAAGACTTTTGGAGATACCCTGGGGCTTTTTTTAATCTTCAGTACGAGAAGAGAAAAAGCCCTATGAAAGTCAATTAACACTTCCCAATCTCCTGGATCATTCCCTAAACATGCAGTACATATGTCCCTTCACAGAAAGCTATTTTTTCTCTCCTATGTCAGGAATGGAATCAGCTTATTTAGCTGGTTAGAAAGATGGAATCTGACACCTCCTGCTGTAAGGTCTGGGAATCCAAAGATTACAAATATATTGCAAAGGCACTCCTTGTTTTTTTTTAATCCTGTCAAGTCTTCCCCACCCCCCCCACCCCCCCCACCCCAGCTTTCTGAGAGCGGATAATCTCAAGACAATAAAGGCTGGAAACAGATATGAAAAGATGATCTTTAACATAGTTCATGTATTTCTCCCATTTGTTGTGATATGGGGAATCATCTTCAGAAAGGCAAAGATTTTCTCAAGGAAGGAAAAAGAGAAAACTGACCAGGAAAAACCTTTTTTTTTTTTAATTGAACAGAAAGACAAAAGATTACATGAACTCCTTGAACTCTTAATTAGTAACGAGACTTCTCATTCCATTATTATCACATATTTAGAGAATAAGGTAAATGCATTTACCTATGTTTAGAGGCTACAGATAAATTTCTTTCAAATTAATTCCAGTTTATTTAGCTCTGCAGCAGAGTCCTGGACAGACTAACTGCCAGTCATCTCTTTATACAGAATATATTTGGAGGAATATAGGATTTGGAGGAATATAGTGGTTTTTTCACAAATCTTGGCATTAATTCAGCTCAGACAAAGGCATCTGCTGATCCATTTTAAAAGTTACTACTGAAGCCAGCTACCAGACATGTACACATATGTCCTAAAATCCACTCTCGTGCACTTTTTCCCATGGTATTCAGTTGTTTCCTCAAAAATAAATAAATAGAAGTAATAATAATAAAAAAGCAGCAATACTTACATTTTTAGTGTGGAAGCTGCTGTATTTTAAGAAATGTGTTATTTCAGAGTGGAATGAAAAGTTTCTTGCCATTTTATTGTTCAAGTCATTTTTTACATTCTTTGGTCTAGAACTCCATTTCAAATCAAACAAAATTATGTGTGTAAAACCATGGAATATGTGAAGCCTTCATGCTCATTTATCCAGTTGACAAAATATTTGTGAATTCAAGTAGAAACCATTTGTGGAGTCTTCAGACCACCAGTAAAAAAGGTTTCTCAATGTCTTGAACATTTCACAATAAGTCCCTATACCATTAATGTCCCAGTTAATGCTTTTAGAATGCTTTAGCAACAAGGCTGCCTCTTTCTCTAGAAAAGAATAATATCCCTACTGTAACACTCACCTGGTTTTCCTCCTTGAAAAACAAAAATCCAAACCTGAGCATTTTCTTGAATAAGTACCTCAACCTATTTCCACCATCTTTGATTTATTTCACTTACAGAAGGAAATTTCTGTCATCATCTTTAGCTGATTAATAAACTGTGTTCTTACTGATACAGGTTCACTTTCCAGACAGACAGTAACTATAGGAGTTAAAGTCTGACCAACATGAATGTCTCTGGCAAAGTCAGGGAGTGTGGAGGGGTGGGGGCATTATAGGCTATTTCTAAAGCACACATGTAGATAGATAACCTTTTAAATTTTTTCCCTTTTCCTTTTTGCAGGACTGAACCAAGGAAAATTCTGCAGCCATTCTGCTTTCATTTTTAACAAGATTTTTCTGCCCTATCCTTAATATCAGCAGTATATTTCAATCCCTTCCACTCGGAAATTGCTGTTCAAAAGAATTAGCTTGTAATAAGATTTTATTCCTCTAGTTCATAGAACACGAGTGATTTCTTGTGAATTTTTTAAGGCTATTTTGCATAAGGGATATAAAAATAGTCTTTCCACTCTTAAGTGAAATAGTTATTTTTGTCAAGATTTTTTTCTTGTTCAAGCATAGGTTTTAAAATCAGTGAAAAACAAAGTAATTAATTAAAATTAATAACTGTATGATGACCACTCAGACCAAGGAGCTTACTCAATTGGGTGGTGCGAGTTGAATAAAACAAGGATAAGAAATAAAGAATGCAGACATGGATTGGAATAACCATCAAAAGAAATTGATCAAGTTTGTTTCCTCAATATTATTCAATACTTTTCCTAATTTGTCCTAATAAAAGTTGATACACATGTACACAATGAATCAAAGATGATCTTTGGCAGTTTGGGGTTTGTCATGCTGATGCTATTGAATATTTTGGACCTCAGTACCTCCTACTGCACATGATAAACTGACTTCCAACTGTGCTAATGCATCTGGGAAAGGGCAGATCCACGTGTACACTTGCACTTTGGTCAATACCTCAGTCTATACACTGTTTTCACAGGCAAGACCTTCACATAGTTATTTTCACAGGCAAGGTTGAACTGCCTACAAAGAAGCTTGGAAGAGAGTACTTAGGGGAAAGTATCATCTGAAATAAATAACAGGTGCTAACAGGATCTGTCTAATCCAATGAACGCCACTCAAGTATTAAATACTTTTCTCAACGTTTTAGAATTACAGCACTGTATGAAGAAAACATAAATTGGTTGTAAAGACTGTATGAAAAATTTACCATCATACCTTGCATGTGGAATCTAAAAAGGAGCAAAATTTCTTTGAATACACTATAAAAGTGACACAGCATTCTTAAAGCACGATAAAAATCTTATTAAATACCTAAAACTGGAAGATTACATTGCCTCGGGATTGGAATTAGAATTCCATATGAAATGAGTATCCTAAAACTCCTCCACAGAAAACAAGGCTTCAGTTGAAACAATACTGTAAACACCTGGGAACTTTTAGAAAAGGATGTTTCCATTCCAGGATCTCAGACTTTTCACATCCAGATCCCTCGAGTAAAGCAAAACAACAGAGATCACAGCATTCAGTTTTCAATTTTTCAAAACCTAAAGTCATCCTGACAGTTTGATATTACGTAAATAAATATTTAAATATATACGTATAATTGTCCCCAAATTAATACAGAAACTCCAAGCCACTACACAAACTGAATACTTCTGTAAATTAGTGTAAAAATAACACATTACTGAGAAGGATTTACTTTATTGTATGATTGAGTATTATTAATATGTAAGTGGAATATGTAGCAAATACAAGTCATGTATACACAGTAATATATCATGTATGGCAGAGCTCAGACTGCAAATAGAACTATCTTTCTGAATTTTGGTTCTCCTACTCTTCTGAATTTTCAGCATTCACAGTTTTGATATTGCTATAGATCATGTTATGTTTTAAAACAGTGTTTGTTAGCTTTCTTCCCTTAATGATTTCTGGTTTTAAGCATCTGCATGTAAAAAAGAACAGGAAGAGTCTGGAAATGTCTGCATGAGGGCCTTTCAGGAGAGAACTATTTTTGTTGCTGAATATATGTTTTGTATCTTTGCACATTAATGGGTATTCTAAAAGTTATCTGGATTAAGCGCCATCAAAGTTAACAGCCTCTTTTTATAAGACTTTATCTTTTTCATTTTAAGATGTTATTAGAATAATAAAATTGGTGCCTGGTGGGCTGAAAGCAGACTGCCATTTAACATACTTAATGACCATCTGGAGATTTTTTTTATTCAAAGTTTTAGTTTGTATTTTCTCTTAAGCACTTTTTACTTTTTTTAGAAAATTAAAATCTCTTTTTTTTCTTTCCAGTTTGGAAACACTATGAGGTATGAACACAAAGGCCTTGACTCTACTTTTTTATCACTTTTTATCTTTTTGTTCTTTGGTTGTCATCAATCTGCTGGTACTACCATAATCCAGAAAACCGGCGACAGGCAGCAGAGAGCACAAAACAGACCCAAGGGCTGGAAGGTGCAGCATCCTGATTCCATACCCACAGATCTAACAGAAGGCAGAAAAGCACTCAGAGCCATTTGCTCCCCCTCGAACTAGCTGTAGTAAACACTTTGTGAATTCTCACAGTCAAACATGCAGAGAAGCTAGCAGTATTTGGCAAATCCAAGGAAGAGGAAGACAGGACTTACCCTGCTGTGCAGAGCCCTCTCATCCTGGTAAGGCTGATGGTGCTGGTGATCCTCCTGTGGAGCAGATACCCTGGGGACCTGCACATGGCTCCCTTGGGGCCACTGTCTCCCTGAAGTTTAGTTCATGCTCCTTCATGTCCAAGGCAACCAGCAATCTCACAGTGGGCATGCCAAGCATCACCTACATGGATAGGACTTTTATTTGGCATAGGAAACAAAGCAAATAGCTTTTTAACATTTAAAAGGAGAAAAGACAATATGATAACACATGGCCATGTATATTTGGAAAAAAAAAAAAAAGTGAAATAAGACTAGCAGGATTTATTTCTAGTTCTACAGTTTTCAAAATAACCATTTCTTATTTCGCTCTATATGCCTGGCATGTACTATAAAAATTAACAAGAAGAAAGTTCATCAAACTCAAGATATATCTCAGCACTTTGATTAGTGTTTACCTGGTCTATTTTTTCATATATCCGATCAATTTTTTTGAACATTAGGCAATCAGGATCTGAGAACATATGCCACGAAGTAATGTATAGCTGTGTGTATTAATGGGGAGAAAATTAGCACCATTTTTATATAGACACATATTGCATTTTAGGTAAGTAACAGAGAGATAGAAACATCTTGTAAGGAATGCTATTGGGGGGGTAAAAAAAAAAATCAAACCCAACATAATTAGATGAATGCAGTGCTAAAGTGACATGTAAACAACAGAGGGGAATGTCCTAAGCAGTTTCTTAGGAATCTGAAAGAGAGCTAAGGCACAACTGACAACCAGACACCACGTAAATAAAAGATTAAATGCATTTGTACAATCGTTTGTGCAGTGAGGAATGGAGTGTTCCTTTGGAAGTGACAAAGCATTTCCAGAGTCATTCTTGCCAATGTTATGAAGTCAGCTCAACCAGCTAAGGGTGTTCCTATAGTTTAGCTGAATTGTCATATCCTTGCATCACCTTTGTTTCCATGAACAAATCTGTTGGACTTACCAACTAAATGATTTATAGTGTTCATTGTTATTTTTTATTATCTACAGAGACACATTTCAGACCTGAAATGCAAGGAGAAATGAGTCAGATTCTTAAACCTGAGTGTAAGAATTGTTTGCGATGGTTCACAGATGGAATTTCTCTGTTTATTCATGCTGAGGAGGACATCAGTAACTGAGCTCTTTTGAAGGCAACAAAATCGTACCTAATTCTAGCTTCATGTTATCTATTGCTGTCACAGAAATATTTGAATAAGGTCTAAAGAAACACAATTTGGGAACTGAAAGGAAAGAATCCAAATAGAATTTCTTCTTTTTAATACCTGTGCTCTTTATCTAACCCCCTGAAGCTCTGCTTCCTGCACTGCATTCAATGATGTTCAGAGAGGACCTCCAAACCTTCTTGTTAACTGTGATGGCAGAAGTTCTACAACCAGCTTGAAATCTTTGCCTTCACGTGGTGTCCTTCAGAGAGACATCTCAGGAAAGTAAGTATCTGTCAAGACAGGTAATTGGGGCTCCTGGTTTAAGTGCTCCTTACTACATGGAGCAGCAGAAGACCTCAATTGTCAGAAAAGATTGTTCTGGAATTGCAGGGAATGTTCTAGGTAATTAAAAACAAACAAAGAAACAAACAAAACAACAACAAAAAAACCAACCAGACACCCTACCAAAAGCACTACCGGTGAACAAACCAACACATCTACCACAGTATCAAATTTAAAACACTAAGACAAAGTTCAATAGTCCAAAGTAATTTTTAGATTTATAGGGAAGACACAGCAACAACTGGACCACTTCCTAGACCACCGGAGAAGGTATAGGAAGAGACATTCTGCATATGACAGCTGAATCGGATGACTGACAGTTCCCTGAATCAGCTTTACTACATCCATGCAAAATGACAGTTTTATTCTGCAATTCCTTTATATTAACTATTTGCACCAGAATATAATGGAAATATAATAAGTGTACAAGTACAAGGAAACTAAGGTGATGGCCTAGTACCTTGCAGTTGCAAAAGCATTTTGGAGTATACGAATTCAGGAGGGAAAGTCAGTGAAACAGCTGTAAAAATCACGTCTAGATATACAGGATAATTTTGCAGAACTGCTAGAATTCTTCACCATAATAAAACAGAGACAACACATGGACAACAGAACTGCAGTAAAAAGCTAAGACAACTGAACTACATTTGTCTTAATTTGCTTCACTGACCCATATGCAATATATGACAAGAATCCAGTCATATATTTATTTTTCTGCTGTTTGCCTATGACATTGCTACCCATTTTTCTTGTTAGAATGAAAATTATGTATTTAAAATTGTTAGAACTATCTTTATTTCAGCTGATCCTCTTAATTCGATTGAGCTATAACTGAAAGAGAACAATAGACAAAGCATCATCTTTCTTCTAACAAACAAGAATGATATATTTGTATTCTTTCCAATAATGGAGAATGACCCTAAAACTAGAGCAATGGTAGTTGTTGAGTACTTAAAGGCAAAAAGCTATCCAAATTTGAAAATATAAACCAGTTCTGTTAAACTAAGGCCAAATTTCAGAGTGAAAATTGAAATTTGAGTATCATCACAATTTGGACACAAAGTTAAATGTAACCTGGCATCCTTCTGCACTGCAAAACACAGAGCAGCCATACATTGTGCTGTGGCCAGGGAAGTAAATGCAGGCAGTTTCAGGCACATTAAGATTTTCTGTCTTTGAGTATTGAGAAGTGAGGCTGACTTCCCATACCAGTTAGAAGTCAGTTGCATCCAGGAAGGCACTTGGCTACAAGCTGATCAAAGTTGAGTGTCCTCAAAAGCAAATCCTTGGATGATGGAGGACGTAATTGTGGGTGGTATGAGGACTAAAGACAGTCTCTGAAAGAAAAAATAAGATTCAATTAGTGCAATTTATTTCACATTTTCATATTTCTGAGTCTTCAGCTTTCATTTCTGTAACACTGACTTAAAAAAAAAAAATTGCCATCTCTAAAGATAAATGCAAGCTGCGTTCCAAGCAGAATCTAGTATTCAGTATATGTTTTTTTCTCTCGAGACTTCTCCTCTTCTAGACTTTTACTCCTTTTTTGCTGGACTCTTAACAACACAAAACATGTTCCATATTGCTTTTGAGTTCTATAAGTGTGCATTCATGATTCAGTCTCCCTTGCTTCTTTCAATTTGCCTTACTCTTCTTCAGAAATGCCCTTCAGCTCAGCACCCCATTATGCTCCTCAACTGTGCACCTACAAAGTAATCTCCAACTGCCTGCTTTCTTTCTGATTCTTCCACCACCACCACTAACAGTGTGTGACTTATGAGCAAATTAAATATATATCCTATGCAGGCTTGAAAATGACTTCAACAGAAATTATTTCCAACAGTCTTTAGTACTCTTTAAGAATCCACGGAAATCATACTCGGGGCTGAAATTCTGTGAGCCCTTCAACTGCAGCAGAGTGTAAGAATTCCAACTGAAGTAAACAAAATCTTAAAAATTACAATGCTTGCACTAAAACATATATTCCATATTTTGGTCTGCACCAAGTAGCTGCATTGCAATTGCAAGAACAAATCTAATGATGAAAATCTTAACTTTCTTTTTAGTTTAAGTTCTAAACCAGAGATGAGGATGATGCCTGGATAGCAAGGTGAAAGCAAAGACAGAACTGTCAAGACAACATGCGATCAAAATCCACCATTCCATAAAACAGTCTTGTTACACTCACAAGAGATGCCTGTCAAAAATTTACCAGGGTCATAACCATTAATCATTTTACTTAGCTGATAAGCAGGCAACTTGCTGACTTAATTATATGGAACAGCACCCTTAAAATTCCTCTTACTTGTGTAAATGTTGACAACACTACAGATTCGTATTTGGGCATTCGTGTTACTTAACTGACTTCAGAACCTAAACATTAATTACAGTTACATAATTATTGTGCTGACAATTAATCTGAAATTCTGTGCTGAACATGGAATGTTTACTATTTTATCCAAACTGACATATTTGGTTTATTCCCTCAGTCACAGATGTACAGCCACCCCTTCGTCAATCTGGACTGACTGTATTATGTTAATTAGAACAGAAAGTTTAATTTCTTTCCCCCATGTACCCAAAGGAATCAAGAGGACATGGTTGCTAAGACACAATTCTGAAAAAGAGAAGAATTTCTACATATGCACATCCAGCAAATGCTGATTATGTACTGAAAGGAAACTTCCGTTAACAGAAAGCAGCGAACTAAATTTTTATGATTAAAGATTAAAACTGTGTAAAACTGGAAGAACTTTAATAAGTCAGAATTTAATTTGTGATTAAAACCAGTGTGCTTGGCCATTAAGCTCAGCAGCTAAGGTTGAAATTAATGCTGTAGTAAAAGAAGTTAGGGACGAATATTCAAAACTGGTTATTATTTTCCTAATTAGTTTTACCCCCTCCTACTATTCTTCATCAGTAATAAAGACTTATAAAATGTACAGACCTGAAATGTTCTATTCCAATGCAAATAGCACACACAAGAGACATTTTCCTTAGGCAAATATTTACTTGTTTGTAAATATTTTATATTTTGATGAATCTTGCATGTTTAATTCCCTTCTTAATTTCCATAGTAAATAACAAAACTTTCTTTAAAAAATAGTTGCAAATTGAAAATATTTCCCACAGCATATGTGTGTAAATTACACACAGTCACTACTTCATCAGACTGGAGAAATAATTATTTTCTCCAAAAATATTTTAGAGCTGGTTATGGTTTCAAAGATAGTTTTACATTAAGTTCACATGAATTACTGAGGATGCAAAATAAAAGCAGCAGATTTGTATTATTTATGGAGGCCTATAGGAAAAAAATCCTTGTTGCTAGAAAAGCCTTACAAAAAGTAACCAACATCTCAACATTGGAAAAGGAAATTTCTGATTTTTCTTTTTTCTTTTTTTTTTCCCAGTTGCAGCTCTCATTGGAAATGAACTGGAACTGGTAATCTTGCATTAATCTATATTTTGATAACTGAAGCAGTTTGCATAAAGCTTGCTCTAATTATCGAGCATTTTGGCACCTTCTGCTCCTTTGCAGGACTGGCTGCCAAGGGATGAAATATCACAAGAAAGGTCACTTTCAGGGCATTTTAAAGACAAGAAATGCTGGAGCTTTTAATTATGGAATCTCTTTTCCAGAGGCTTTAGTCTAACTGCTCATGTCCAGGAGCTTCAAGGGGACACCAACTTTTCAAACCATGGTGAACAAACTGAAGTCTGACAAATGCTTGAAGTAAGAGGAGAAAACCTTCACTCTCACTGAAGTTCACGAAGAAGGTATGTATCCTAAGAAATGTTAGTACCTGCTGTAACCTTTTTTCTCAGCAGCTCCTGCTGCCTGCATACCAAGGCTTGGTGGACCAGTCTGGGAGTGGGATTT
Source organism: Megaceryle torquata (assembly GCA_024611175.1). NCBI lineage: Eukaryota > Metazoa > Chordata > Aves > Coraciiformes > Cerylidae > Megaceryle > Megaceryle torquata. The sequence goes on along the minus strand of JANIJG010010057.1, from coordinate 25,892 downwards.
CTGGGAAATAGTCTGTAATGAGATGATGAGGCAAAATTTCAGTCAGAGGTAGAGTTGTTGAGACAGAACTGCTAGCAGCCCATGGATGCAAGAGGAAAAACACCAATGGAGAAAAAGATAAAATTCTGAAGAAAACAAAACCAAACCAGGGAATACTCAGATCAGCTGGACACCACCAGATCACCAGGATGTCCATGGAGCTGGCAGGAGAGTGACCTAGAACAACACTGGGGTCTGACCCTGGTGCCCCGGAATCCTGTCGTCTGCTCCTGCAGAGTGTATGCAAGTGCTTAACTCCACAGCTCATTGCATCTTAGTAATCGTTATGTGTGTTTGCCATCTTTAAGTGATGTTTGTTTTGCTTGCAGAGTCTATTTGTACCTGGTTGAAGAGGCTTGACCCAAAAGAGAGGCCACGACACCATCTTCTGCAAGTGGTACCTCGGACAGGCTGGTGTGTGCTAACACCTCTCACTCACCATGTAAGCCACAGACTCAATGTGAACTCAAAAAGGTTTCCTTTTGTCTATTTTTTGCTTATATAGCTCATCATTTTTACTGTCAAGTGTGTGCAGTGTCCAGCAATACCTATTAAATTCCACAAAACATACATGCACTTGCAAGTAAGCAATATGAAAGTGCACTGCTCAATTACACAATTAGGTGTTATATTAAGTATATCAGGAACTCAGAGAACATATGGCACTTGGCAAAAATCAAGAGCCAAGGCTTTTAGTCTAATTATATCTCTTAAATTTTATCCATTATTTCAGAATTAAAGCTTTTATAATTTAATCCTGAGTAAATAATTCACCTTTAGTAATCTTAGCATGTCTTTGTATCTAGGGTTTTGCCTTTACAATATTGAAAGCGTATGTATTTTACAGGGATATAGGTGCCCGACTTCCTATGGTTTTTCTGACAGCCTCAACCTATTAAAGCATTTTAAATGAATTTATTTTCTGTTCTTCATGCTGAATAGAAATATACTGGCTCTTATGGCTATAAAAATACTTAAGTGTACAATTTATTTTTTTTTCCCCTCTATAACCTTTCCTCCAAAGAAGTTTAGTTCAAACTCTCTAGGTATGCTTTGTGCCAGAAGAGTAGAGTAAACTTTCAAAAGTTCGATCTAATGTTTGCAGTTTCAATTAATGAAAGACTGTATTATCCCTTCATGTGATAGCAATGTACTTTAGTGCTATATTGGTTAAAAGGGACACCACTTCACAGTTTATGCCTTGTCAACTCCAAATACACCCACACTGTCTGACAAGACTAAATTGTACGTTTACTTGTCATTTCAATGCTGCTGCTGTTTGAAAATATTATGGCTCTAAGCAGCAAACATAAATCACATCCTCTTGTTATTAAATCATACCCATGTATCAACCTAAAGAAGTCTAGAGTTCTTCCTAAAAAAAGAGGAATGTAAGCAAAGTAAGACATTTCCTAAAAAAGGTTAAAATAAGAAATACAATAAACCTTCAGTGCTGGTTTTCCCTAGATCAAAACTGCAGAAAAAAAGAATGATATTAAATGGAAGTGTTGAACCAGAGGAGAAAAACCTCCAAATTGTAGTGCAGCATCACATTTAAGTTACTGAAGAATGGCCACCTCTGGCATGAAATATAGTAGGCTTCTTGTAGCAATAAACTTCATAAATATGAAGTAAAGAAAATAAATTTATAATACATCCGTGATAGTTTAGATTGGTCAGCGTGTTGTGTTTCAGGTACATCAAGAAACAAAGCAAACCTACGTAAGTTAACCCAGTCACAAAATCCTCGGGTATCTCCATAGCCATTATTACTCTATTTTTCCACTATATACTTTTGACAGATAACTAACAGAAAGAATAAAGAGAAGCCAAACATGGATAGTTGAGAAAAGTTAAGCCACAGTGACCAAGAAAGTAAAGGCTTTTAAAACCCAAAGAAAACCTGAATTTAAGTCTGCTGAAAGCCTTCTTGAACACTGTAAACAGAACCACAGAATCAAGAACTTGTAATAATCATAACGTAAAGAAACCACATAGCTTATAACTGCTAAACTAGTCCAACTGAATTTGACTCAAGAATGTCCAACTGTGCTTAATCATGAGATTCTGTGTCACCCCGAACTTGGTTCATTTATTTTATCAGTGCAGGCAGGACACATTAAAATACAACACTGCAAAAAATGCACGTTCTTAAAGAATTAAAGGCATTGTATTTATATAGCAAATACATATGAAACACGTTTAGCACACTTAAATATTTTTATTTAAATGTTAACATACCTTAAAAATCTGCGGTTTTATTGAAAAGGACATGTCAATACCTGAAACAACCACTGAAATCTTAGCAGCTTTGATTCCTTTCCCATCACTGCAGTAAATTTATCAAATTAGTGATCTCATTTTTTTGTGTGCCTTTGACTACTGTTGGTCCCTGTACTTTGGGGCAACCTCAAAATTTTTTTAGCTACTAAGCAACTAGGTTGCACTTCAGCAGTTTCTCATATTGTTTTAACTTATTTGAACCTCTATCAAACTTGATCATGACAAAAACTGATAACTGAACACTTCATGATTGACACGTGCAGTTTTTCTGCGGCAAATCTTTTTTAATTTTCAGTATTGCAGCTTCACTTTCCCCAACCTTATTTTTAAATAATAACAACATTTACACCCTAGATACTCTTCCCTGAGATCATGCCTCACAGAACAGCAGTTTTTCTACAAGGAACGTAGCTGTGCTAAATAATGTGCCTTTAGCATATTTAAGATTACAAAACTGAGGCCAAAATTTTCTACCTATTATTTCTTCACCTGGAAATGGGCAGGAAAATAGACTCTAACTAATGACTGGACTTTGCAATTTAAATTAGAGAGCAAGGATTCTCCAAGAAAAAAAAAGATACTTTCTGAATATGTTGTAATGACAGATTTCCAACCGAAATGATCTTTTCAGGAAGACACAAACCATCTCTACCTTCCAACACTACTGAAAATAAATAAATATCATTGATAAAGACAAAAGCTCAGTAGAAAATTACAGGCAGTACAGGACAGCAATATCAGTGACAATTACTTGTACAAATTTGTGAGCAAAAACTATTTAAGTACAAATATCAGTTTGTTATTGTGTTGTGATAATGAGAAGAGTCTGGTAGTGAGATAGATTCTTACTTTAGTATTAACAGGGAAAATTTAGCAAGATCAATGTTGTCAAGGGACTACACAGTTAATTGTAAGAGAAAAATAAGAATAAATATTCTCTCTCTTCATCTACCTGTTTCTGGATTCTGGAAATAATTTTAGCAAAAAAGTCACAGAAAACGTGACTGAAAACCATTACCAGGTGTATAAAATTCTCTCTCCTGGCAGTTTTGAAGGCAGTTACAGACTGAAAAGGGCCACTGTGAACTGTTCATTTGTTTTTCTTTTTCTTCTTTTCAGTAACAAAGTCAGCTCTGAATAGCATCTTTTTTAACTCTTTCTCAGTAAGACTGAAAGCCACTGAGATAAACAGGGCCAACAGCAGGCATACTGCTGTTGGCAAACCTCAGGAAAGTGTTGGTGGTGACACAGATGACACTGACAGTCTGACACTACAGATTAATTTACAATTAAAGCATTTCTTATACCCTGATCATCAAGCCAGACCATCTGCAATGAGCTATTTGTGCTTAGGGCACAGAGAGAAACATATATAGACATTACCTCACCAAAGGCAGGGACTGATGCTGGCCTAGAAACAGAACTATCAGAAAAACTATCAGAAGAATAACATTGTCAGACCCCCTTCCTATTTGATTGTGTTAGCTATTTTCTTTTTATAGTTGTTCATTTTTACTTTATTCCCCTGAAGTACATCCAGCCCATACGAAAAGCTGAAGATGTGGCTGCTTTGAAAATTGTCTGCAACTACGAGCAAACATCATTTTCTTCCTTGTTTGGGAAAGCTACAATTTATAAGCTATGGCTAACAGACACATAAATGGGACCAAAGAATAAAAAAATTATTCTGATTTGAAAGGCATAACTATACATTCCTTGAAAAAATATATGTATTTACTTGAACTTGATGAAAATCCATCAAATTCACAGCTTTTTGTAGACATCAAATAGAACACTGAATTAACTGCTTTAAAAACACAGATCAAACATTGGCTCTACCAGGGTGTTCTCACTGAGTGACCACGCCGCAGTACGCTAGCCGGGAATGCAGACTGGAGTTTTTAAAGAACAGCTCACTTCGTATTTTCATACTTGCAATCCTGCTTTTGAGTGCAAAATCAGTGGTAGCAGATACAGACAGCGCTTGAACAAACTGCAGTAGTTTTATTTTGTACTCTCTTTCTTGTGCCTCAATTTATCCCAGCTTTGATATCACCTGCATACATGGTTTTTTGTTGTTCTCAGTAAACTGGAGATGCTGAAAAGCTTCCAGGACAGGATGGTATCTATAAACCAGCCACCAGTTAGCATCACTGCAACTGGTAGATCTTAAAGGGGAGATACATATGCTGGAGTTTTTACTCGTCCATTTCTAGGCCAAGAAAGTATAAATTTATTTATAAGTAAATTGTCAAAACAAAGCACTTAATAGGTTAGCTTATGCTGCAAGTCACTGACGCCCTTGGGCTAACAGAATTTATAAGAAGACTATTGATTTTCTTCCCTCTTCTGACTCAATGCATATTTTATATAGTGTATTTTTGGCTGCTTAGGCTCTTTTTTCAGAGTTGTTCATTTTCCAGGATAAATACCGATGGAAGCATTTCACTTCTGCATATGAAAATAAAAGGCTTCAGTGCTCTGAATTTCAGAGTTAATTAACAGTGAGTAAATCTGTGAAAATTAAAATGAGCTTCACGATGACAACTCTGTGGAAAGCACTAAGATCAGGGGTGGGTCACATACCTGACTTCTGACTGAATATAAGCCTTTAAATGACACAGACATGACTATGCTGATGTTCAGCAAAATATCATACATTTAACTGGCAGAAACAAGGACAAAATAACCAACTTCCATTAATGGAAACTGAATGAATGTCAAATGACAAGATCTTCTTTATATTTAAAATAATTTTTTCAAAAGGAAACATTACTTTATGAGATTAAGCTTCCAAAAGACCATTCAAATCTTTTTTCTGAGGCCACTCGTTTTTAGGCAAAACTTGATAGTGGAGACTGGTGATATTTTTAAACAAACATACTACAGCCCTTTCAGAACAATGGAAGAAGCTTTTGGCCTTTTGTGCCTGCTGGGAAAACAAATTAAAAACTTCCACAAGAAAAAAGTGACTATGAATACAGATCTGAACTTATTATAGAAGAAATTATAGGGTTTAAAATTTAATAGAATAGTCTGAAAAGGAGTTTTTGTTTCTTACAAGGAAAGTAGGAAATAAATCTAACTTTCCATGTGACAATCCATTTACTTTAAATCTGACTGGAAAAACCTTACAAATTGAAACTTTATTTAGCTCCAGTTTTCCCTTCATCATCATCATCATCATCATCAAAGTATGTGCAATGTACTGTAAACTGTAATGCTTATCCACCTCCCTACAGGGTAATTTCACTATTTTGCAAAATGCAGTATTTCTAAAATAAGTTAAATTTTAAAGGTGGACCTCAGAAGAGTTGGGATGGTTTTTGAGCAGGTTGTTGGCTGTATCGTTTCAAAGATCTAGTTAAGATTGGAGAACTTAAAAAGTTTTACATATACAAAACATCTAAACATGTCTGCTTCCATTCAAAAGCAAGTTTACATGGAAAGCAAATAGAAAACCTAGTTATTTAATTTCTCTGGACTTAACAGCAGTGCAGAGCACTGAAGAAAATCATGGAAGCTTTACAGTGGACATGGTTTTGAAGAAAGAAGTTTTATACATAGTCAGAGAGATATAACGTATTAAATTTCTTTTGACCTAATGAGAAATCAAAGACAATTAATTTGTTGAAAATAGATGATCAGATTTAAAGAAGCTAGCTGCTCAGCAAGCAGTGATAATATGATCAGGAAAAAATAGGCTTCTTTTTATGACAACTATTGTATTTATGATTTATTAACTTTTAATATTACCTGCAGCTCTCTCTGAATTGTATATCTTTCTCATTTGCTGAAATGAGTGTTTTGAAACATACTGGTAAAACAGATTAAAATATATTAATACTTTTGCTTATGATTTCATATTCCACTATTGTTTAAGTTTGAATCTAACTACTCAATTGCCAAGTGAGCCATGGAAAGTACTGGTTTTAAAATAACTAGTAGACATTGCTAAAGGAGATCTGAACAGAGTGAAAGACAGTGAACTAATTACCTGGTCTTCATCTGAGAGATAAAATAGCATGCAGAGAAGTTAAACTAGGGATTTTGTCTGTATAAAAACTTAACATTAACTCCCTTGCATATGTTGGGTTTTTTTTTCCTGTTTATTTTCTAAGGGGTTATATTGATTTCTTTTTTGTTTATTATAATTAGTTTAGGTAGATTATTGATAATCGCAATGCATTCTTTTTTCACTTAGAAAGCACTGAAAGTCTAAGATAATTATTTCACTTCTTTCACGCCTTCTAGCTGTCTTTAATTGGACTTTTAATTTTATCTTCATAAGCAGAACCATGACGGTGAAGCCAATCTTATGTAATGACTTATCTGTCATGGCCACAAAAACAGCACTGGAGAATGCAAGAAACTTTACATAAAAACTTTTGCTTTCAGACTGAGGGTTTTTTAATTAGTTTTTTGTGGTATCAAAGATCCATGTGTGTTCACTTTCTTATCAAGCATAGAAAGCAGAACTGAATTTCACCCATGTAAGCATTAATCTGTGCTGCTCTGAAATAACATGACATTAAACACATTTTCTCATCTCCCATCTCTTGAGGGCTGTTTCCTTGCAATGACTGCATGTAGAGGGGATGCAATGGAACGGGGAGTAGGTTTCATAATTATTACGCAGGAAGGGTCATGTTGAATTTGCAGAGAGAAAATTTTTCTTAGAACTACAGGAGATTTCATTCAATACAGTATGAGTGATGTTGTGGTTTTAAAAGATGCATCAGAAGAGGGGTTGTCTTGTACAAAAGCTCATTCTGGTAAGTAAGATACTTATGAGATGCCAGGAGTAGTTGAATTTTTCAAATTCTCTTCTAGGTTTCTCTAAAAGCGCAACAAAAATTGCCTCTCACATGCAGAGAGATGTCTTAATTTATATTTCTCCTTAATAGTAAAAGAGTTGTAAACCTATACCAAGCATTATTATATATATAGGTATGAAACTGTCACTCCAACTAAATATTTGCTTTCTAAATAACTCTTTTAAAAATTCAAATTTTAAACGCCTTGAACTTGGTGTATCTGCAAAGGAAGTCTTTTCTGCAGCAACATACAAAGTTAACAGCCACTCTCCCAACCACCCTTCATTGACTCTTTCCTTATTTCTTTCTCATAAACAAATTTTGGTGGGACTCTGGTACCTCATCCCGTTACCCAGCAGGTGGGATACCGAAACACAGAGGAACTGAGAAACATCAGTAAACCCTCTGTGCCTGCCTTCTAAGGACCCCTATAATTACACAGGGACAGTCATCCCAGTATCAAAACTCATTCTTCCACGAATATTTTCAAATAACAAATTAAATACAACTACTTCATTAGTCCTTATTTTTGACTCGCTCTTTCCCAAGTGCTTATCAGGCTTGTTCCTTCTTTTTTTTAATGTCATTACTATAGGGAAAAAAGGTAATGGATATCTTCTTTTAATTCCATAAAAATTAATCCCCATTTCAATTCACAGGCAAGAACATTTGTAGCTACTTCCATACATAAATGCAAATCTTTAATATAAAGCCACTTATATTTTCATTATCACCAGTAGATACTGAAAGACTGTGGCAAAACTTGTTAAGATGCTCCCCTGGAAAAACAGCCAGTTCTTAGATCCTCAACACACACCAGAATGATATCACTGTTTATTAGAAAGGGCAGAGCTGATGGTAAATGGGATGGAAAATTATCACATGGTATTATTCAACTTCTTTGAAGGGGAAGTTTTAATACCCAACTGTAATATTTTCAGCTTAGTGCTCTCTGCTACTGGATAATGAGCAATTGCGTTTTACTGGTTCCCGGAGTACACAGTTTCCTAGACCTAACCATTGCTGTAGGACATTCACTGGGAGAGTCCTGTACTGCATTCTATAAAGTCATTACGAATTACTGCCAAATCAGTGGCCTTTGAATATTCTGATTCTTTTATTATAAGAAGCATATGGATTTATTTATTTGTTTTCCTGGTAACCAGATGAGATATAAAATGTGCAGATGTAAAAGGGGCACAATTCTGAAATGAGCTTTCATATGCTAGATTCAGGTAAGCCCATAGACTCATGGTGCACTGCTCCTCACATTTCCTGCAAATACATTTTATTTAGAGAGATTTAAAGCCATTTGCAGTTTGGCTTAATGGGATTATTTCAAATTTTACCTCTGAAACATTTTATTGCACCCATCCTTTCATATTTTTTGCCAGAAAACTCCTTTTCTGAAATGCTGCAAATCTATATCCTAGTCTGTAAATTAAGGAGACACTATGATAACAATTTCCCATTTCTTACTATTCATGTTCAGATTTTATTCAATTGACTTTAAGACTTGAAGTCATTTTCACAGCACTGAGAACTCTAATTCAGGTAGTGATTTCTTTGCCCCCTATCTTTCTTCTTTCATAAAAGAAATTTTGCGATTACCTGAGGAAGAAAAAGTTTCCCAAAGTTTTTCTCCAAGTCTGAGGTCTATTCCACTGTTATCTTGGTTTTTTAACTTATTTTTGCACACCAAAGGAGTGGAGAACAGAAGTCTACATTTTACAAAGTTTAGGTCAAAGCCATCGTATCTTTGGACATGTTCTTTCCATAATATTTTTTAAAAGACCGTGCTAATGCTCAGTGCTGAAGCAGTGCACAGAACACTACTTCATTCACTAACAAGGCTATAACAGAAGGCCACCTTCAGGTGTAATGGAAATGCTGTTTCTCTACCTGAAGATCAATTTTGCATCACAGACTCTTTTTCAATGCAGAGCTGGACCTCTAGGCTTGATGATAAAGATACATAGTATTTGCATACAGTGCTGGGAGTTGCCAAAGGCTCTAAGACAGACACACACTGAAACCCAGAAAATGTGGTGGCTTTATGCAATTATATCACAACTTGAAAGTTTGATCTTTCATTTGCATATATGCATAACTAGTGGAAAAGAAGTAACATATACGTCAAAAATCAATGGAGAAATAATCTCAATGAAACTTACACGTCATCACTTCCTATGCAAGTGATAGAAAGCAATAAGCATTTCGTTTCAGGAGAAAACCTGCATTTCAAAAATCATTTAAACACATTATCAAGTTTAAGGAGAGAAGGAAATAATATGCCTATAAATTACTTTTGCCAGAAAACAAATTTCCATGTCTTTCCAGAAAAACATGAACAAAAAAGTGTAACAAAACCCAAACCAAACAAAAAAAAACTAACAAAAAACATACACGTCCCCCCCCCAAAAAAAACCCCAACAGCAAACAAACAAACCACCAAACCAAACCAAAAAAACCCCCAAGACCCACAAACCGAAAAACCCACAACAAACCGGTTTTACTGACCAAATTCAAAAGCCTAGTGTGGTTCTTAATCTGGTGTTAATACAGCCTGTGGATTAAATCTGTACCTTTAAAAATTTGAATTCCAGCCATGAAATTTCAACTTTAATTACAGAATATTTGAAGAGTCAATTATGTCATTCTGTATTTTAAAACATATTGAATTTCCGTTGGTTGCATTTAAGTTTTTGATAGTTTCTGCACATAACAAGGATACTATTGAACGTTATAACTTAAGCATCTTTCAATATATCTTTATAATTTCGTGTCCCAAATTTTACATGTGTTATTGTTTCAGAGCCCTACACCCATAGTAAGTCAGTGCTTCCAGGTATTAAAGTTCTTTGTTGCAGAATTGCCAGGGATGGCTGTCACAGAGGCACCCACAAACCAAACAGCAGCCGGTATCCAAAACGGGATTTATTGCAACCAAAGTTGCCCAGCACTCCTTCTGTCCAAATACAAGTTTGGATGTCTGCTGGGAATGGACAACTACACAATTCCTAAACCTTAAAGAAATATGAACCAAAGCGGGCACTAATGCAGGGGAAACCTCCCACACAGCCAAGTGCAGCCCCCAAGCTGGTTTACGAAGGGGTCCAGACCCTGAGGTGCCAGTTAAGCACCGGGAGGTGCAGCTTAATGGCCCAGGCTCAAACTGCTCCAGCACAGCCTGTTTGCTTTGTCCTGTTTATCTGTTGGGGGAGCTGCACCTGCCACAGTTGCAGTTAAGACATCATTTTGGTTGAATTTCCCTACATTAACGCCAGATCTCATGAAGACTGGATCTTCTTACTGCTTTTTTTTTTTTTTGCAGTTCTTGTTTTGTAGAGACTAGAAAACAGTATGAACTTCAAAGCTCTTTGTGTCTTTTTTCCTGCCTTGAGAATTGAACCACCAAAACCTTAAAACCTTCCTTACAGAATCCTTTCCCAAACACCCTTTTTTATAAATAATTAAAACATTAGGGTGTAAATGGACGTGCAGAATAGCTGTGAAACACCATTCCCAGTGCTAATCCACATCAGAACCAGGATTAAAAATGAACAGTTCAATTTACCTTCATTAATGTTCTTAAACGATGAGACTACACATATTAAAACTCTGAACAGATAAAGATCAAGAAGAGAAGCAAACAGATTTTATGATTATAAAGAATCAAGGTAATTTAAATTTTCATCAAAATTCTTCATTAAGCACAATTAAATATGTGAATATCAACCTGGATGTCATCTAACATTGGTACCTCTAGTTCTTGCTCTCAAACCACCAACCCTCTATCTAAAGAAAAGAAAAAAAAAAGGCCCCAGAACCTCAGTAGCTGTTAGGATAGAATAAAGGAAGAAGACATGCTGTTCTGTATCTCAACTCATTAGCAGCTAATGAAGCAGAGAATAAGAGTAGTCCAGAAAGAAATAGTATAAAATTCAGCTGGAAAAGGGCAGCAAAGGAAGACAGATAATGGCTGTAATGAGCCAGCAGAGGAATTTTCAGATTGCACCTTTGAATTCATAGATAACTCCAAATCTCCAGATGTTTTTTTCCCATTTTCTCATGCAAGGGAAAGCCTTTTCTTTTTCTTAAGAGTCGGTGTCTTCTCATTATTATTTCAAAGACTCAACATACTGTATTATCTCTAACTACAATTTTTTTTGCCATAATAAATCTTCAGAATTATTCTGGACAAGAATGAATGAAGATCACTGGTACTTCAATATTTTCTTCATTGAACAAGCCCGTACATTGACATTCTTTTGTGTGGAAGCTAATAGGAAGCATGTGCAAGAACACTATAGGGGCAATAGACCATATAAAACTACTTGAAAAACTTTTATTGATATGAATTATAGAATTTTAAAAGTAGCTCACTGTAACCACTACCAATACCAGTATTAGAGGGGCAAAATGCAATTCAGAAGGATATTTTAATCTTAAATCTTTTTAAGGATTAGATGTTCTCAAAATATACTCCTTGGCTGCACAGAGAGGGATATGAGAAGTCTAAAAAAGTGGCAGGACAGCTAGATTCTCTGCACGTGCCAAAATTTCATCTTGGCCTAAAACCAGATGAAACTGGGGATGGCCTCCCTCTTGAATTAATCCTTTAGTTCTTGACCACCAATTTTAAGCTGCAAATAAAATACAACAGATTAATTCTCAAAAGTGTTCCTACGTCTAAAATTTGTTTGTTTGTTATTAAAGATTAAGCATTGGAACTCTGTTGAGAAAACAAAGAGGTTTGTGTAAACATTTCACTGTTGGTTTGTTATCTATTAGATTCCATAAGGCTTTCATGCTGCCATTGGCACTTTCACTTACTAAAAATTACATTTCCATAAACATTATCTTGAGGCTGTTCATATGAACTTAAAAAGTAGTGGACATTACAGCTACTTTTCCTTCCCAGATTTGTGGAAATACTAGGAATAAGCTTAAAAAAAGAGGCATTTACTCTGTTTATTGTATCCAAGCTGTTGCAAAAGACCTCCCTGGACATTCACACCCCCCCATTTCTTTCTTCAACATATGCAATTTAGATATGATACATAAAGTTTCCTCTTTCCAAACCCATTTCTGTATAACAAAACCTGAAATTATTCTAAAATTCTATTTCTTCACACATCTAACCCCTGCTAAGTCTTTGGTAGATGAAATGTAATTACAAACTGCTTTATCATCTTCTGTCAAATTAATGACCTTCACCGTAATGATCACATACACCAGTGCTATAGAAAGAATAGGCTTTTTTAAACATTTTTTCTTGATTTATCTTTTTCTTCTTCTGGTACTTAACAAATGAACATCATTGTAAAAAGCAGACACTACAGATACACAGTTTGATGAGTCTCACTACTCCTTAAGGATGAATTAAAAGAAAACTTCCTAAGTGAAACTGTCAGTGGGGACAGACACGTGCAACTGAGGTTACAGGACAACCTCAAACAATCTGTGGTCTCAGCAGCTGTCTTGGGATCTTGGGACCAGCAGTGTCATGCAAACAGGGGCCGTTCCACAGCACAATGCAGACAGGAATAAAACCAACAGAAAAATCCCAAAGCCATCCATACCAGCTTACCCCAGCACTGCTCCACACAGCCCCCACTGCCCAGCAGTGTCATGCCTGGAGATGCTATGACACCATTTACATTGCTAGCCCCTATGGATCTCAATTTACTTCTCCAATACACGATGTGTTTAGTGACGCTCAGCTCTAGGAAAAGCAGCTTCTTGGCATCTTTCTTGCATCATCGCTTGCTGTTATTTTAAAGAGCAGTATTGTAAAAAGGATTAAAATCCTATGGATAGTTTCATAACAGCCTCAGAGATGCTGTCACAGCCACAGCAGGGACAGGAGATGACTCTCCTGCCTAGACATGATTTCCTAATGTGTTTGGGATAGAAGTAGAAATGATGGGCCAGTTGGCCACACCCGTTACTCTCTGTTTTCCACCATTACTTTTCTATTGATCATCTTTCCACTGCTCTTTCAAAATAATCTTTCCAGCTACCAACTCTGCAGGGTGGGTGGAAATTTTGACAGTCCAATGAGTAATCATTCAAAGTTTGTTTCCTTACATCTACTTCAGCTGCAATGTTCCCAGTTTATATATTAGTTGTTTCTACATCTTGTAGTTCCCATTCAGAAATTTTAAAGAAGATAGCTGTGCCACATACACTTTGGGTATTTACCTTAGAACACTATGCTTAATGAATCATTAAAAATTACTCACAAAATAAATATTATATAGAGAGAGGTCCCGAAATTCCACAGCCAATACAGTGAACTGAGAATATTGGTATTTAGCTTACAACAGGATGTCAAGAAGATCTTCACATTCTTTTCGATGAAAAGTAATAAATATATAACCAACCACAAGTTGATAGTATTTGATGACTATTCCTTTTTCTTGTTTCCTTGAGCGTGTAAACTGATAGTTGGAAAATTATAAACATGTCTTCCCTGAAGGCAGAGGAATCCAGAAAAGCAACAATGCAAATTGTCTTTGGCAATACACATTACGCACTGGGTGTCATTGTCAGAAACACTGCAAAACAGTTGTAACAAACACGGATGATACTACTTACAAGAGATTTTATTCTATTTTATCATGGGGTAACACCTATCATTCCTGAGATAATCTCTATGTATCCCATACATGGGTTGAAAAGCATATCAGGAAAATGGGCCTACATTTCAACAAATATTTCAAAAGCACGTGAGAGAATGGAACTAGTTAAATGAATATACGTACTTCAAAACACGTTAGATGTTTTATGTGTTCAACGAATCATCAAGAAGAAGCTTCACTAAGGCTTTATTTTATTTCTTGCCTTGTTTCTCTCCCTCCCTCCCCTGAACAAAGACTAAATCTCAGCTCCTCCCTCAGCCTACATACTATTTTCTTAGAAACAGCAATTTCTCTTTTCTGTGACAGTAGAAAGAACTGGCAAAATATCCCTGATACCTGCTAACTTTTCAAGTAGGATTTTTCTGTGTTCAAGCCAGACATGCTATATGTGACATAATACAGCTGGCAAGTGATAGGATTTTCAGATTTAAAAACTGTCCGTCTGTTCACTACTTTAAGTATAACTCTTAGACAAAATTAATTATATGCCTTTCTCTCTTGACATCGTAACTTTTCTCTCTTATTCCTGGGTAGTAGCCTCAAGACCATTCTCAGTATAAAAATCCCAAATTGTGTGTTCAATTGCAAGCGCAACGTAAACCTTAAAGGCAGCAATATAATTATTGCCATAAGCTCATCTTTATGTCAGCTTAGCATTTGCTAGGGAACAACTTAAGAGTTATTTTTAGGCATTTAAACAGGGGCACATCTGGCATGGGGTGTTCGTTAATGAACTGTGTTAAAACTGGTAAGACATTGCTGATATCAACAGAGGAAAAACGTTCTGATTCTGGAACATTTGGCCTGGTTTGTTTTGTGCTGCTCCGAATACTAACTGTTAATAATGATGAATCAAAACCTGGCAGAACTTTCTTTTTGTAATATCAGCCATAACATTACAATCTTTCAAGGTGTTGACACAAATTCCTGTCTTCAAATTAAAGAAATTCAAGCATTTGGACATACTTCTAGAATGGTATCTCATGCATAAACTGCATTTGGAATCATGTCCTGATACAGAGATAGCCTGGAAATAATTAATTGCTAGACAATCCATTTTTAAAAGCAGTGACTGATCATATCAATTATGATATGCTTTCCGTAATAATTGTCTAAAATATGCAGCATATTGTAGACAAAAATATAGCTTCAGCAAACATGCTCTGTCTTAAAGTAGTTGGGAAAAATTTATGTACACAGTGATTTTGATCACTCTAACCCTGAGAAAGTCTTGCTTATAACATACTGCCAAAGTAAGTCTTTTGGAGATGCATAATCTATCAGAATGTGCCCCAGCCTGTACTTTGTGTGGCAGTTTGTTTTCCCGTTTTGCCCTTTCTTTCTTATTGTACTAAGAGCAAGTGTTTTCTGTAAGAGAACTCAGATTAAAAAAAAAAAAAGGTGCAATAAATAAGCAAATATTCATTAGCATAAAGGATGATGGATTTATGCAAAATTAAAATGTATTCTGAACAATTAGATATTGGGTAAGTAAAACAAGACTTACTAAAAAGTTTATGAATTTATTTAAACATCTGAAAATTCAGCATCACCCAGAAAACAGAACATAAAGGGTTACGGTAGCATCATGGACAAAATGGGGAAGATAATACCTACAGTATTCCTGACAGATGGAAGGGTCACAGGACTGTCCATCAGTGGAGACATTTAAATGCAAGTTAGATAATCTATTCATTACTTAACAGTTTGGACTACAGCAGCAAGGTACCTATGACCTGACAAGACCTATGTCAGGCATGCTACAAATGCTCTAGCTATTAAAGAACTAAAGAAATAAGTGAAGTCTTATTTTGATGCACTTAGCTAGAAGAGGAATGAAAAAAAAAAAAAAAAGAAAACTGAAGTCTATAGTAGCTACAGCCACAACTAGGAAAGAGGAAAGAAGGGGAAAGAAAGAGGAAAGAAGGGGAACGGTAAATACTGGATATATATTGAGAGGGAGAAGGTCTGAGACAGAAGAACAGCAGAAGTGATCTTCATAATTTGCTCAGGTCCACCAGAGGATGTTCCTGGAAGTTCCTTAGTAACAGAAGGAAGATATTTCAGGTCCCTGAAGGAAATGTTTTAATTAATTTGCATGATTTTGTGTGTCATATTCATGCTGAGAAATGCACATTTAGTTGAAAGGGAAATATTCATTAAAGTAAAGCTTGTAAGGTAGTTCTCAAGTTCCAAGGATTTTGTACAGAGAGGAGTCCAAATCCTGCTGATACTCCAGCAAAACATATATAGTAAGATCTGTGTTTTGGCTAACAGCAGTAAAGATATTGGCTGTGTCTGATACATCTACATCCAGTCTTGAAGTTTTCCAGCTGGAATTGATGCTGATTTATGCTTGGCTGTAGCATGGGTGACATGCTCTCAAGAAGGTCTGGGAAAAAGTAATAAGGCTTCATGCCAATAGCAAGAGAGAATCACATCCACAAAGAGACTGCTGTACAAAGCAAAATCCACATTCCCCAGAAAAAACAGTAGGATCAGTTTAATTGTGTGATCAACAGTGCTCCCGGCACAGAATCCAGGGCAGTTCCACAAAAAGGGGCTTATCTGAGTATTACCAACTACAGGACCAAGACACCCGAGGGAAAAGTCTGCAGTGAGTGACAGAATATAGTTTAAAACTGTGCTTGCATTGATTATAGCCCAAGATAGTCTAGAGCTCATGGCTGCATGCACACAAGAGCAGAAAGGCTACACGCAGCTCGATGCTTGAAACATTAAGTAGTTAAGAATTGATATCTTCTTCCTTAACAATCTGAGAGTCTTCTCCTAGGTAAAGCCATTTTTAGATTGTTATTTTTCAATATCTAGTTTTGAAGCTATTGTGAACAGTTGAGTATCTGGTCTTTCTGAAAATGTAACCCCTCTCTGAGTTCCCAAACAAAAGAAGTTTCAGGAATTAGTCAGATACTCAAAAGAATTCACTATCTGTGAAAACCTCAATGGAAGTTTTGCTGCAGTGCAGTCTATAATATTGGGAAAGCTTGTTCAAGACAGTTTGCTATGACTGATACATGGCTTGATGATAAAGGAAAACTGTCTAATGGTTATCTCCCACTGAAAGAGGAGGTTTGGCCCTGTTCTTCAATTCTCTTCCCTTGTGTTGGAACTGAAAACTGACTGACTCTGTAGTTAACTGGTTGAAGATGATAAAGATGCAGGAAACTGTTTATGCTGCTAAGGACTTCTGATCCTATGGCTTTATCACAGCAAGTCTGGTACAGCCTGCAAAATACACATCCAACACCTTGCACATGCAACTGGTATTGCTGAGATCCAGGAGTTCTGCTTAGACAGTGGAGCAAAGACACCTTGTCCTTCGGGACTCTTTACTACTTTTCTGAGGTAAACACAAGGCAGTGACTAAATTAGTTTTCTAGGAAAATAAGCATTAGGAAGTCCCTACAGCTGGTAAAGTAAACTGACGTTGTGAGTTCAAACGCTACCAATAGACACTTGTTCACATTTCTTCCCTACCTTTTGAAAACAACATAATTTAACAAAAGAAAAATCAAACCAAACCAACAACAGAAAAATACACATTAGCAAAGACAGAGCTTTCTGACCGCACACCGAGGCTTTTGGCTATTCCCATTCTGCCCATGGAGACAAAGCCAATCTTGTAAATAACAAGGCTACAATCCAAAGCCAGAAATCAAGACTCATTTTAGGAAATTCCTTTCCCTCAAAAAATTTGAAAGACTATTTGTGTCCAGGTGCACCAAAGATGGCCATTTCTCAGAAGTGGTTCTCTTCTCCCCCTACAGAGAGGGTGTTGGTTTTTCAAACAAGCTCAGACCATTAGTGCTGTCTTTGGAAACCTTTTATTTTCTTTCACAAGCTTCCACATCCTCTAGCTGGAACTGCTTTTGTGTTTATAATCTTACAAAAACAATGATGGTAACAGTGTATATAATTCAAACAATTAAGCTACTGCAGTGGCGGGGAGTAGAATGTCTCCGTGTGTTAAATTGTATTTGCAGTTTGGGTACTGTCCTGCATAATACATTTGAATGGTGCAATGTTTTGTCTGCCATAAATAGCAGCTTTTACTTTCTTTGTGATTCTACTATATCAGCCATGCACGAGGATAAACAACACACCATAAAAGAGCAGAAGGCACAGTTAAGATAGAATCATTATGCAAATAGGTTATGGCATGCTTTATATGAGAACAGCTTCCCTAAAGAGACCTAATGGGATGACTGACCTATAAAGCATTTAATTTGTTGTTAGCATTTCATTTAATTGTCTTTCAGTTCCTCTAGGAATAAAACTTTTAATTGTAAAAACTTCTAAATGACATAATGGTTGATTTCTCTTTCTGTAACTAACAGGTTCCTCTCATAGTAATAATAGCTTGACGTAATTTCCAACTGTACTCTTTAAATTCTGGGATAATTCCAGTTAAAAAGTTCGGATGTCAGACTTCAGCTGACAAAACTCTATTAAAAGAATGTTTTTCTAGAAATGTTAATGAGAGACATGCTGAAGAAGGACTATATATCTTGATATACAGGTATACAACAGATGATCAATTTTTCTCACTTTTGACCTTTGAGTGGTAGACTCAAGATCCATAGTCATACCAGAATTGATTACTGTGTGAAGGTTACACGCAATAGGGGGTAAATCGAGTATATAAATAAATCTTCATTTTCTTTGACCAGCTACTAAAGGAGATTTAAAATCACTACAGAAAAAAATGCAGTGGCATCTTGTATTAATTATCAAATCTAAGTAAAGGGAGTATATAAATAACATATAGTGAAATGTATTGGTTCTTTCAGTAAAAGCCTTCAGTTGTGTTTACAAAGATAATCCAATTTTTTTCACAGAGATACAAATTGAACCTCTCCAAAGGCAGGCTTGGAGGCACCTCTTAGGATATGATAAAGTAAGAGCACATCAATGTTAGGGACCTGGTTTTAAAGTTTGGGGTTTTTTTGGATGAACAATGGAATGGCTGACATAATTTGAGTTTAAATTGCTACAGTTTTCAAACTGAGTGAAAAAATACTGGGACTTTTTTTGAGAAAGAAGGAAGGAACATTTTTTAACCAACATATCAGTATTTGGGATGAGATATCCAAGTGAAACGGAACCAGTTGCCGTGCCTCTCTGTGTTTCCCAACAATAACATGGTTATTTTTCATTTTTCTGCATGAAGCTCCTCAACATCTCTAGAGGACTTTATTTCACATTATACGTTATCTAAATGTGTTCTGGCACCTGGATATACTATATTCCAGGTGATGACCTAACCCCCGTACCTTTAAATAGTATTTTTAGGCCAGTTGAGTATCCATACAAAGCAGAAGAAAGAGACATCCATCAGAGTGAGCTGATCCTGGCATGGCTAGGCTTTCTGCTTCTAGCCTATTTAAATATAGTTAGCACAGTCTCCATTCACACTCGGATGTAGTAAATATTTATATGTCCAAGAAGGAAGTCCTATCCAGTCAAACTCCTCAGGAATCAGCACTAGATCCACAAAGTAGACAATATCCTTATGAACAAGCTCGATGATGGGAGTGAGTGAAATCTCACCAGGGTTGCAGATGATACTAAACTGGGAGTTAAAAAAACCTCATCAGGATGGAATATTTGGCCAGCAAGAATTGCATGAGATTCGATAAAGATAAATGTGAAGTCCTATGCCTGGGATGGAATAATCATACACAACTGTACAGGCTGAGAAGTTACCCTCCTGGGAAAGACCTGGAAGTCCTGGTGAATAGCAAGCTGAGCACGAGACAGAAATATGCCCTAGCAGCCAAGGCTGTCAACAGCATCTTAGGCTACATGAGCAAGAGAACAGCCACAAAGATCAGGGGATGTGATTGTTCCGCCCCATTCAACACCTGTCAGGCCACACCTGAAACACTTTGTCCATTTTTGATCCCCCAGTTTCAAAGATCCATAAAAAATGGAAAAGGTTCAACAGAGAGTCACTGAGATCAGATGCTGGGAAAACTTGGCATGTGAAGGAAGGACAAAAGAATTTGTTCTGTTTATCCAAGGGAAGAGAAGGCTTGAGGATAAACCTGATCAATCACAAACTTCCAGTACCTAAAAGGTTATTATAGAAATGATGGAGGTACTCTTCATAACAATCCACACTGAAAGGACAAGAGGCAATGGGTTTAAGTTCTTTCAGAGGAACTAATGGTCTGAAAATAAGAAAACAATACATAGCAAGAGAAAGACAACACTGAAATAAGTTAGAGTAGTAGTGGAATCTCCCTTGCTAGAAATACTCTATCCTTAGCTTGACAGGGATAAACTTTCAACAGAAGGTTGGACCAGATGGTCTCCAGAGATGCTTCCAAGCCTACATTTTACTGGTTCTGAAGTCTGATATGATGCTATGAATTTCTTCCTTCCTCGCTTTTTTCAAAACTTAAATCTTGTCTGAAATCTATACTTCATTTCACAACCATTTATCATGCTAATAATGTTGTTATGAAAAGAAACCTCCTTTTTACAAACTGAACAGATGAAAACACTTCAGTCATCAGTAAAACATGTTTATAGGGTAAGTCTGCTGCTAAGACTTGACAAAGACAAGAACTGCTAACCAGCTATGGATTTGTGATGGATACATTTTAGGTTTTGCTCCATGGACATAACAAATGTAAGCACAGAGAGCAACATACTTAAAAAGGTCAGAGCAAAAGATTCCAATTCTAGTCTCGAGCAAGAAAAAGAAAATTAAAAAGCAGGATTTTTTATAACGGCTCTTCCTAATTCTATAGTATCAAAAGAAAATTGAAATACACATTTTTAGTGGCGACAGAAATACACGTGATCCTTACAGAAATAAAGCTTTTAGCATTCTCTTGGCATTCTCCTCCAGGAAGCTGCAGAATTCTTGCATTTTCATTTAGATTCCTCCATCTTAACCTTGCTTCATGTTGTTGCACCCTTAAGCAAAAATGTATAATGTATTTTATCCATTAATCTCCCATTTCTAATGTTACTACTATACCTCATAATGCTTCACTGTGGACAATTCTAATTATTTTGGGTTTTGTCCAGCTTGATACCACACTCAACAAGCAATTCAAAGTAATCAAATAAAAAATGAAAAAGCCTAAGCCTAGCAATATCTACTGTTTATCATCCCACTACTTCCTAAATATAGGAATATTTTAAAATCCCACACACCTTTTAATTCTACAAATCCTATCCACGTTCTGTAATTAATATACATTTATGAAACCACACACGGCATAGTTTATAAACTAATATACAAGAGTAGTTTAAGAATGATAAGCTAACGTGACTTAAAAGGAAAAGACATTGAACTGATGGTGCTGAGAAATGTAGAGTTCACAAGAATGGGTGAAAAGGACAGAAAAAACTGCTTGGAAATGATCCCAAAAGCAACAACAGGCCTCAAAATATAACAAGGGCAAGAGCAAATTCTTGTAACCACTTCTGAATTCTCAGTGAAGACAAAGTGATTCCTGCCTGTAGTCATTTTGTTGGAAGTAGTTAACTGGAAAAGGAATCAGAGCAGAAGAAGAGGGCAACAGGTAGAATCTCTAACACGGCTGAAGACTGAAAGAATCAAAGAGCATTGTTTCTATTTTATACTACTTTCAGAAAGCAACACTTGAAATATTTTTACCTAAAACTGTCGTTTCCCTATACCTCAAAATGATTCACTGTGGATAACTCTCACATGTTTTGTCCACGCTCAACAAGCAATTCAAAGCAATCACATAAAAAATAGTGAAACATTTCTGAAGTGGAACTATGTTATGAAAGGTGGTGCTTAGGACAGTTAATGTTTAATTGCAAACCTGCCAAATTTCACTTCTGGCACTGTGCACACAGTGGCTCCTCCTGAAGAGGAACCATTACTGTTGTCTATCATCATATTAAAATGATACCTTTCTATTTTTTACATTCACAGAAAGGGAAAAGATTAGCTGACAAAGCAAATCATGGAGATAGTAGAAGAGATGTTTACAAAAATACAGTCATATCCAGTAGGAATATGCTGAATCAATGCTATCCACACACAGATTTAATGTTACCACAGATAGCTTGCTCCCTGTACAGTTTATATTATAAAACCGTATGCAATTCACAGTGGGATGAGTGGAAAATAACACTTGTTTAACTCCTCTAATTCAGAAGTTTTTCTTCAGAAAAAAACCTAAACTCAGCTCTGCATAGATTAATGCTCCTAAACTGATTTATATTCAAGTCCCTTAGTAAAGCATCTGTTAAGTTGCTCCATATCATATGTGTGTTAGGCAGAGAGCCTGAGGGTTTTTAACTATAATAAATCCAAAGTTGATTTTCCAAACATATTGCTACTAAGGCACTTTTCCACTTCACAACAACTTCTCCTTAGATTTATGTCCTTTAAAATGTATTTGCCCTCTACTAATCAAGGATGCTTGGAAGTCTCTCTGATTGCTTTCCTCATGATCATCACCTCTATCCCCTCAGATACCACTGTTTATTTCAACTGTCTCGGATATCTATGATAGTGCAGAAAAAAATATGTCCCCGTTTTGCTAGAAAAAATTTAGCAAAATCCTAATTTCACTTTAACAGCTTTAAATACATGACAGTTTTCAAGTTAGTATCACTTTTGTGTGAGCAAAAGAAAGGACAGAGAGACTGAGAATTAAGCCTCTTTCCAGGTCACTGAATTAGCTTAATTATTTCTTGCTACTCAGGATTATCCGTTGAATTATTTCCATAGGTTGATATTTTAGCCTGTGTGTTTGTTAGAAGTTAACCAGAATGAATATTTTATAACACAACAGGACCTTTTATGTCAACAGTGTCCAAACTACATGGCATTTGTTCTAATTTGTGAAGAAACAGATCTCTCGTGTAGTAACTCTAAAAGCTCCTTCATCAAGGCATCTCTCTTAGGAGCGGATTTCAGACAGCATAATGAACTCAGAAGGAACTCCTGATTATATAAAAATCAAGCCAAACATAAACCACATTTCTCTGGGATTTGTATTTCAAGATCAACACACAACTTTTCCTGATGTAAAGAACAAAATACACTAACTGACCAATGTCACTCACTGTACCTAACAGATAACTAAAACAGACTGCTAAATATTAAGATGACCAGCATGGAAGAAAAACAAAATAAAAAATTTTGTCATGTTTAGATAGCCAAAATTGAATTTCAGGTTGGTTTTTTTTTTTTATTTATTGTGAATGTTCTGCAAATATTCAGTCATTACTAATTGTTTTGAATTAAACAAAAAGTGAATTAACACTACAATCAACACACAGATGGGTCATGTTTCACCATACACTATTGGTTTTAAAATTTCACCTCTTAAAAGTTTATACATAAACTGCATGCAACTATCAGTTCACTGGATCATTTTTTACATCTTCCTCTAAGCATTGCTCTCTCAACTCACAAACCTGCCTTACATCCATGGTGGGTTTTTTTCTACAATTACAAGAGCACAGTTTCAGTCGTAATCTAGAAACAGACTGAAAGTAAGAATTTACAAAGGGAAACAATCGCAGCATCAGTCCCACAGGTCTCACTTAAATTTACAGGTTTCAGCTTCAACCTTTCAGAGATAAATAGTTAGTGTCTTATGAAAGAATTATTCTGCGATAAGCAAAGACTTCTCAAGACATGACTATGAGAAGTGCTATCACTACCACAAAAAACTATAGATCTACAAAATATTTAGAATGAAGTGCTGTCATTGATATAATAGATCCTTCCTCCTTTGTTACTAATATTACTGACTATTCTATTTTTAAGTGAAGGGACAGACATTCTCCATAGTCTGAGTACTCCACTTGCAGTAGGATGCAGACTCTTCATCAAAACATGTCTGTGTCTTATTTAAATTGTGCAGGAGATGGATGAAGACTACATTAAAGGCAAACCAAAAGTTTACACTAACATGGTCAGAATAACTGGGACAAAAAAATTCAAATTACTTGGAAGAAATTCACATTTAATTTTCCTGGCGAGACATCTTACTAAATTAAAATGAAAACTCAGGCTTTAAAGTGAATATTGTTAGAATCTGCTTATAAAGGGTTACATTCTAAGGTTAAATTTCTGTCATTCTAAAGAAAATTCAGCTCTGCCTGAGCTGTAGCCAATGTGTAGCACTATTAAGGGACCATAAAATGAATCACAAAATTTATTTTCTTTATTAAGGAAATGTAAAATGAAATGTTAACTTTCAGCCTTTTCTAGATTAACTCGGTGTATGGAAGAATAATCAAAAAGAACCGGAACTTTCCCATATTTTGCTTTTAAAAAAGGAGAAATAATAATAAAAGGAAAAATGTTTTAAAAAAATAATATTTAATAGTTTGAAGATTAAAAGTTTGATAGATTTCCATGTTTTACCAAGCGTGGTTTAGAGTTTAGAGGAGACCAACAGATTTTTTTATAACTCAAGCTGAAAGTTTGTAGCCTATGGATGCAGTTAATACTATCAAATTAATAACCTGAAATATAAGCCAAACATTTTGAAATCCAGCCATGTCAGAGCTGCAAATCGATTCACAAGACTAACTTTTGGGTTCCAGTTTTAAGTACTGACACATTTTAATGATAAAAAGAAAGAACACATCCCTTTTAGCATGTTTTTCTGAGGCTGTATTTATAAACACGATGGGGTTTTCATACACTATTCTCTACAAAGGTTACAGTTCTGTATGTTTTGACACTGCAGTTATCTGATGTGTTATTTATTTCAGTGTTGACATCCTTCTTTAGTTGTATAAAAATGTTCATTTGAACAGTCTTCACTGTACAGACCCATATTTCATCACTGCGGTACCATACATTGCTATCACATCTGACTTTTGACATCTTCATACTTGGCAAGACAATACAGCAAAAACTATAAAGACTGTCATGTGTCTCTCCCCTCATTCAGTATGGAACCTAAACCTGAACGCAGTGTAAAGCTCTTCTAAATGGTTGCCAGGGATGACTGCTCTGCAGGGGAAGGTGAAGTGTGATCATATTTACATAGTTTATTCAGAAGTCACCAACTGATTGCAGTAACCTGTAAGAGACACTGCGATGGACAATGTACGAATATTAACTAATGACAACTCCATCTCCAGGAATTAGCACTTGTCTCAGTAACACAGTGTTTAATACGGTAAAGCTACACAGAAAAAAACCAGAACAATACTTGAGAGATACAAAGAAAACAAAGAAGAATGCTACAAGTTAAAGCAAACTTCTAAATGTGACCTCTCCTGCCCTTTCTGAGGGATTGGACAATCTGATCACTATATGCTACAACCTAAAAATGTAAAAGCTATATTGGGATGAGGCTAGAAGGGTGAAATATTAGTTGAGAAAATGACAATGTTCTTTGTTGGTGATATATTCCAGCTTCGGTTAATGTGTTTTCTTAAGCTTTTGGATAGTGTCATCTTCATTCTAAATTGTTAAGTTTCAGACATGCAGCTATATTATTAAAAATTCCTTTTGATAGAATTAGACTATCATTACCAGGTAATGAGAAGAACATTACTGACTTTGTGAGGAATTATGTCTTCCAGGATTTTCATCTAAATTAAACTTTGGTCTGACTTAAAAGAATAAATTGTCTCTGAAGTCTACTGTTTCCTTGGTGATATTTTTTTTATTCTTGTGTCATAATGGAAGTAGAAGAAACATCAGAAACTTCTGCAAGATTACTTTCCAATACCGCAAAAATATGAAGATTGCACGAAAATTGAATGATGCCAAATGAATGGAGTAGAGAGCATGCAATTATGAGTAAAGTGGGATTAAATAAGTAAAGGTTAAGTGCAGGCATGACATGATAGAGAAGGGAAAAAAGGAAAGGAAAAATTTTGCTGTGCTTCTTTTCATAACTCATATATACAAGTTCTGTAAGTCACAGATAATTTTTATATGTGTTGTGCAACACCGAGCACTATGCAGTTGCACAGAGAATCAACTGACTGGGTTTTAAATGACAGAAATTACTAATAAACACACACGGAAGGAAAGGAAGGAAAGGAAAAGGAAAAGGAAAAGGAAAAGGAAAAGGAAAAGGAAAAGGAAAAGGAAAAGGAAAAGGAAAAG